>ML815910.1:0-10488 GCA_009831015.1 Picea engelmannii | reverse complement strand
CTATAACCCCTGGAGTCAACACTCCGCCAGGTGAACTTGTGGGAGACTAAGGGCTCTAAGGAATAAGGCCCCCACCTTATTGCGTGCCCCTTAGAATCATCGTGAGTGACTGTCGTAGTCTGCCCTCATGGCATCATGGATCCTCTCGAACTAGGTAATCGTTAACCTACAGTTCGAGCCACGGAGGGAGTGCTAGTAGGCTGTGGCAGGGATGTTGTCCACACCTCTCCCTCATCTTCTCTGGTAATCATGTGTGGCCCCTTTACTCCATATGTGAGTCTTGGTCGGCAATCTATTGTCAGCCTGCATCATCAACCATCATGTCAACAACATATCATAAAATCAATAGCACATCATCAAAACAAAGCAATATCACCATAAATGAAACAACCCAAATAGCCCACTCCCCGACTCAATCTGGAGTCCAAGGGAGTTCCACCGATGCCTCTGCATCCTCAAGGTCCGAAACCCTGTACACTCAATGAAACTGAGTCAGCAACACCTGTCTACATCAAAGTAGTAAAAACATCCTGTCCTCTAACTTAAAGCATCATAATGAAGGAATAAGTTTTATCATCATAAAATCCAGATCACTTGCGAGCAAGTGTCCTCAAATAATAAGTTTTGTAAGTGTGCCAGAGCGGGATGTTACATACACCCCCTCTTGGTCTAAACTTTGTCCTGAAGTTTCTCAGTAAAAATGTCGAAATAAATATACCACAATATCATAAGTACCCCAGTATCATAAGTCTATCTATCAAACAAAAATGGAAACTGTTGGCGCATATCATATGCGTCCTCCCAGGTCACCGAGTGCGGACTATAACTGTCCCACTGGACCTTGACTTGATCTGTCGTTTGACGTCGTAACTGTCGAATGCGCTGATATAAAATTCAGACTGGCTCAGTCGTGAGCGCTCCCTTGTTCGATACCTGCAAGGAACTTATGTCAATCATGTGTGTAGGATCACTAATATAATGTCTCAAAACAGATACATGAAAAACATCATGCATACGCCTCAAAGAATCAGGCAAGGCTAGTCAATAGGCCACGGGCCCCTTTCTCTCCACAATCTCGAAAGGTCCCACGAACCTAGGAGAGAGTTTAGCTCCCTTTCCAAACTTGATCGAACTCTTATGCGGTTTAACCCGCAAGAAGACTCGATCTCCAATCTCGTAACTACGGTCGACTCAGTGCGCATCGACATAACTCTTCTGTCGATCCTGCGCTTCTTTTATCCTTTGTCTTATGGTTTTCATTTGCTCTTCCATTTCTTGGATCGCTTCTGGTCCCACCAGGACCCTATCCTCAAGCTGATCCCAACTCAAAGGCATTCGACACAGTCACCGATAAAGAAACTCAAAAGGCATTATCTTAATGGTGCTCTGGTAACTGTTGTTGTAAGCGAACTCTACGAGAGGCAAGAATTCCTCCCAACGCTTTTGTTGGTCCATCACGTACATGTGCAACATGTCTTCCAAGGTTTGGTTCGTACATTCTGTCTGTCCGTTAGTCTCTGGGTGATACGCAGTAATAAATTTAAGTTGAGTTCCCAAGGCCTCTTGGAAACTCGTCCAAAATCGTCCGGTAAACACCGATCCTCGATCGGATATAATCTTTTTAGGCATGCCATGCAGCCTCACAATCTCACTGATGAATACTCTCGCTATGTCAGGTGCCTGATACATCATACGCACTGGAATAAAGTGAGCACTCTTTGTCAGAGTGTCTACTACTACAAAAATCGAGTCATGTCTCCTTGCCGTTAGTGGCAATCCAACAATAAAATCCATCAAAATGACTTCCCATTTCGATTCCGGAATGGCATGTGGTTGAAGTAATCCTGTCGGGTGTCTATGTTCAACCTTTACCTGTTGACACTCAAGACATCTAGCCACAAAGTTGACTATGTCGGCCTTCATTCCTTTCCAGAAGAACAAGGGCTTAAGGTCTGCCCTCATCTTCCTAACTCCCGGGTGAGCCATGTAAACTGCTCTATGAGCCTCGCTCAGGATAAAAATCCTCAACTCATCGTTTGGAGGTACATAAATCTGACCTCTAAACCTCAATAAACCATCGCTATCAAATGAATATCCCTCAAATCATGGTACCAACATAGTGTTTTGTCCGATAAAATCCTTGACTTCCTTGTACTAGTCATCGTCACTCTGTAAAGTGAGAATCTTCTCACGTAGATTCTTCTGAAGAGGTAACACCGAAAAGATGTGTGGCCTCCGACTCAAAGCATTCACCACTCAATTCACTATTCCCTTTATGTAAGTAATCTCGAAGTCATACTCGCTAAGAAATTCCGACCAACACCGTTGTCGCGTGTTCAGGTCGCTTTGCGTGAAAATGTGTTGTAGTCCACAATGATCAGTCATTAATTCAAATTTTCATCCAACAAGGTAGTGTCTCCAAACCTTCAAGCCATAAACAATGGCTAATAACTCCAATTCATGCGTCGCGTAGTTCTCCTCATGCCTTCTCAGTTTTCTTGAAATGTAAGCAATCACTCGTTCGTCTTGCATCAAGACTCCGCCTAACCCTTCCTTGGATGCGTCAGTACATACCAAGAAATCTGCGTCCATGTCAGGGACCTTTAGTATCGGTGCTATTGTCAACAACTCTTTAAGCCTCCAAAACACTTCCGCGCATTTCTCTGTCCAAACAAACTTCTTGTTTTTCTTCTGCAATTCTGTGATCGGATTTGCTATCTTCGAAAAACCCTCAACAAACCATCGATAGTATCCTTCTAAACCCATAAAACTACGCACTTCTGTGACATTCGTTGGTGCAGGCCATTCCATAATGGCCTCAACCTTGGGTGGATCCACGACGATACCTTCGCCGGAGATGACATGCCCTAAGTAGTGAATCCTGGATTGATAAAAAGAGCATTTGGACAACTTCCCATACAATTTGTGCTCTCGTAAACATTGTAGTACCAAGCGCAAGTGCTCGTCATGCTCCTCCATCATCTGAGAGTAGATCAGAATATCATCAATGAATACCTGGACGAACTTGTCCAAGTATTCATGGAACACCCCGTTCATCAAACTCATGAATACCCCTGGGGCATTTGTCAGTCCGAAAGGTAAAACAGTAAACTCGTAATGTCCAAATCTCATCTTAAAAGCGGTCTTAGGGACGTCATCCTCCTTAATCCGTAACTGGTGATATCCTGATCACAAATCGATCTTGGAGAACACCGTCGCACCCTTCATTTGATCGAACAGATCGTCAATTCTTGGTAAGGGATACTGATTCTTGATTGTAGCCTTGTTCAGTTGACGGTAGTCAATGCAAAGACTCCACGATCCATCCTTCTTTCGAATGAAAATAACTAGTGCACCCCACGGTGACACACTAGGGTGTATCAGTCCCAGGTCCAGCAACTCCTTTAGTTGCATTTTTAACTCTTGCAACTCCAGGGTCGAAATCTGATAAGGCGGTTCAGTCCCTGGTTTCAGGTCTATAGTAAACTCCAATTCCCTTTCTGGCGGCATCCCAGACAACTCCTCTGGAAATACATCCGCAAACTCCTTCACCACCGGAAGGTGTTCTAGACCTTCTGCTACTCCCTTTTCGTTTAGCGCAAGGATCGCATAAATCTTGCACCCCTTGCGCATACTCTTCCGTAACTGTAAGGAAGAGACGAACCTCAGGGACACTCCCTGGTTCCGTCCTACTATCACACATCTCTTTCCTTCATCATCGACTAAGCTCAACCATTTTGTCTTATAGTTGAGTATCGCCTCATGCGATTCCAACCAATCCATGCCAATCACGACGTCATAAGATCCTAAGATCATGACGTACAAGTTTACCCTCGTGACAAAATCTCCTAGGTTAAGGGAACAACCTGTAACCTTTCCTCCAACCTTCTGTTTGGCTCCCGAAGCCATCTCCACGAATCTAAACTCGTCCTATTCGACTACCTTGACCTTAATCCTTTTTAGCGCTGCACCAGAAATGAAACTCTCAGTAGCACCTGGGTCTATCAAAATACTAAGGGTCTGGTCAACGACAGTACCTGTCGTCTCGAGCACAGTCGACTGGTGCTTTGGCTGGCGGTTATTCACCGCTGTGTGAATCCGATGGGCCTTGCCCATATCTCCCACTGTAGCGGGTCTGGCTGATCCAGACGCTTTGGTCCTCTGCATAGGAAAATCACGCTGGTAGTGTGGCTCCCCACACGTCCAACACCCCTTCTTCATCCCAGTAGTCCTAGTACCTGAAGTAGAAAATGACTGCCCACCGGTCTGAAACCCTGGTCTATTCTGCTGAATAGGCCTAAACTGTTGCTGCTGCGGGCGACGCTCCTGCTACTGCTGTGGTCCTCGGTAAGGTGTCCGTTGTTGAGGTGGCGGTCATCGTGGTGTAGAAAAAGTGGATCCCCTCTGCAAGCCATGATACCCCGATGTGTGTCTCACTGGTGTCTGCTACTGCGACGTACCAGATGAACCTTGCCCTGCAGGTCTTGCTGGAGTCTTGGTATGACCCCCACTGATAAGCTCCTCCTCTGCTATGAGGGCCTTTTGGATAGCGTCGTGCAAGGTTTGAGGCATTAGGATCCTAACCTTCACACACAGGTTGTCGTTAAGGCCAAACACGAACCTGTTGACCTTGATCTTCTCAGTGTTCAGGTGCGGAGCATACCGGAGCAGCTCCATAAAACATGCCTCGTACTCGGGCACTGTACGACCTCCCTGTCATAAGGTGTTGAACTCATTGAGCTAATGCTCAATGAATTCCTCAGAAAGATACCTTTCTCGGAACCATTCCTCGAACAGTTCCCATGACACGTCTTCAATGGCCATGTTTAGCTGTGGCAGGAGCATCTTCCACCATAGAAGAGTGCTCCCCTTTAGTTGGAAGACCACCATGTGGACCTTCATGTTGGAGGTATAATCACGAAATGCAAAGCACATTGCCATATTCTCCAACCATGCCTCGGCGGCTGCGCCATCCGGGGCACCAAAGAACTCAGAAAATTTCACCTTCTCGAGTTCACGGTGAATGCTACCTGTAACGGTCGGTGCACGCGGCGGAACCTCAGCAGGTGTCGGCGCCCTGGCCTCATCTCTGTCCAATCTTCTGATCAGCGCCTCGGACATGCGCTGGAAAGATATCATCATCCCCACAACATCGGCAACTACGATCTTCTCATGTCCAAGCACCTGCTCGCCTCCCTAGGGGTTAGACCCCTCAGGCGTGGATTCTATTGGAGGCGTCATGCCTCCTCCCCTAGCACCCCGTCATCTACCTCCGCGGCGTCCTCTAACCATGATTACCTGCACACACACAATCAACTCAATCAACAACAGAATAATCAAACATAATCATGTCAATGGAAGCCGTAGTGAATCCCAAGTCACGGGTTGAACCGGCTCTGATACCATATGTAACGTCCTCCTCGTTACGACAACCATTCTAGTAACAAATGCAATTTTTTTTATTTTTTTTGGTAAGGTGTGTGCACGCGTGTAGAAGTAAAGACACACTTAACTATACGATTCCACTCGACAACCAACAAGACGCAACCACGATGTTCATCACAAGAAGACTGTAGGCACACAATGAGTAACTGCAACAATATATGACTTTAGGCACAAGGCCCACAACACAAACAATAAGACATTCTGGGGGTGTACAGTAAGAATACAGAGGGAAGAATTCATGGTGTTAGGGTTACTATTTCTTCACAGGAAAGTAGGGCGTTTAGTCTTATGTCTTCTCGAAAGAAGATTAGATAGGCTCCCGGCCGACTGCTCAGGCAGAAACTAGTAACCCGACCTAGAACAAGACATAAACAATGCAAACACCACAAGACAACCCTGACATATCACAGTGACAACAAGCAAGAAAAGATCCTAGACATAAGGCGTACAACTAGCAGCTGTAAGCAGGAGACGACACCAGGTGTTAGGTACAATACAGTCACAGAGGGAAGAATCCAACAGTAGAGTTTACTATTTCTGCACAGAAAAGCAAGGCTTTTAGTCTTATGTCTTCTCGAAAGAAGATTAGACAGGCTCCTGGCCGACTCTTCAGGCAGAAACTAGTAACCTCCATCAGGTGTGTCGTAAGAGTGGAACCCTGCCTTTAAAGGGCCCGAGACTCTTGATATGGCACTGGATCCTTTACACAGAAAACACACAGACATATATGCTAATACTACAGAAGGTGTCTATATCCCGCCTGACACAAGCAGACCAATCGACAAATTTTACCACCCAGTGCAACCATAGATGAAAGAGCAACCACGTCTTCTACAGAAGGCACTAGACAAGGACTTGGATGATGACCATTTAAAATTAATGACCAGGCAATGTCTATGACTCATCCGTGATTGAATACTAGCCAAAATCTCCATATTATCTCACCTTGCCTCCCAACTTATTACCATGCTTTACAATGACCTTACAAAGGTTAATATTGCGCTTTAAACGTCATCAATAACATTTCAATTTAAACAAATATTAACAATTCAATTAAACCAGTATTATCATTGCAGTTAAACAAATATTAACATTGCGCTTAAACGTCATCATTAACATTTCAATTTAAACAATTATTAACCTTGCAAGTTGAACCAGTATTAACCTGGCAGTTAAACAGATTATTAACATATCACTTTAAACATCATTATTAGCATTTCACTTTAAACAAATATTACTATTGCAATTCGAACAAGTATTTACAAGGCAGTTTAAACAATATTAACATTTCGTTTAACATCATTATTAACATTTCACTTGACAAATATTAACATTGCAATTCGAACGAGTATTTACAAGGCAATTAAAAATATATTAACATTGCGCTTTAGACTAGTATTAACCTCTCTATTTAAACAAATATAAGTATTGCTTTTAATAATGCATTTTATGTTGCTTTTCATATTTGCCAATGGTGTCGTCTAACTCAACTCAAATTACATCTCTGTTGTTTGCAATACAAACAAAGGAAATGCATCAACATGGTGAAAACAGATGGTGCATTCATGCAAACAATATAGCCCAATGAAAGAGGCCCAAGTTCAGATAAAAAGTAAAAATTTCCATCATGATAGGAACCCACTACAGGACAGAACAAAATCTCTGGAAACCTTGGAAGAAAACTTTCGTAAATCACATTCTAGTTCAATAATAATACAAAATATTCATTTTAAATAATTACAACTAGTTTGAAGAATCGGGATAGATTGCATAATTTATTGAGAAATAAGGGCCTTAATAGTGAAAATAGTATCGCTACTCACTCCCAAAAAGAGCAGTCACCTAGACTCTGCAACCATCATCTATGAGACATTAACAAAGTCCATATTTTTACCAGTTTAAGATGTCAATGCATACACAGACAACATATCCGTGTAGATCAAGGTGTAATCCAAGATTTACCGGAAGAATCAATTAAAAACGGGCATACTTAAAGGTAACCATAATTTTAAAAATCAATGTACAGGACTAACATCATATTATAATTTGGTGGAATGAAATCTTACAAGGTTAAATTCACGCGCAATAACAGATAACCAAACAACACATACCAAACGCCCACGAAATAAATGCCACTGTATGCAATGAATACGCAGATGCTAAAAAAAGGATAATGCCTCTGTGATTTAGCCATGGAAAGAGGAACGTTGACCCAGAAATAAACGCAGACCATAACCCTTTAAACGAAAGGTAATGAAAGTCATATTTGCATTCAGACTGTAGTGAGATTCGCATTCACCAATAACACGCCAACCCCACAAATAAACGAATGTGATGGGATTCGGATTACGTTCAAATTGCATTTAGCTGTATTTTTTAGTTAAAATGCAAACCCCAATAACTAAAATGAAATGCACAGAGATTCAAGTTACCAAACGCCCACAGGGCAGAGAGTAATTCGCTTGGATTTTCTGTAGAATCGAATTACCCATTTCGCCCAGCACGGGAAGGAGAATTTGTTTGATTCACTGTGGATTCCATTACCCGATCGCCCAAAATGGGAATGCTCACTGTGTAAAGTAAAAATGCCCACTATCCCAAACAAAAATGCCACTGTATCAAGTTGCAGTCCGTGGTGATAACATTATCCATGCAATAACAGAAAGCCCATAAACAATGCAAACGCCCATAGAGGAATTGCTCAACGTGTAAAACCCAAAAATGCCCAACAAGAATGGCTCACTGTGTAAGGTAAAATACTGAATAAGGATGCTCGCTCGGTAAAGAAGGATGCCCAATATAACAGTGGCTAAAAATGCCCAAACCACAGTGGCAAAAAACGCCCAAAAAACAAAAAGAAAAGCGCAGCTCATTAACCTTTTAAACGCAGACCAAATGCCCCAAACGCATTGCCAAAAGATGACGAAATGAAAGAAGATAAATTGAATGCTAGGTTAAATTGATTTGCCAGAAGATAAACAATTTGCCAGAGGTAACATGAATTGCCAGGTTGAACGTTTTAAATTGCCAGAACTAGTTTTTTTTTTTCTTTTCTCCTTTTTTTTTTCAGTAACCATTAATAAAGACGAATCACCAAAAACAATTTAACACTAACCATTTAATAAGCGAATTTTCCAGGAACAAGTTTTTCATCTAGACATCAGAAACATTTTAACACTAACCGTTTATAAACAATTTTTCCAGAGTTAAAATCATACCGTTGCCACTCGCCCGCTTCGGAAGACGTCCCGCGCTCCGTGCCGCGTCCGCTCTCCTTGTCGCTCCCGCTCACCGACCGCAGAAAGCTCACTGGTACCTCCCAGCCAAATTCTAGGGGTACTCTGCTTCCCCCTTAGCCCCCCGAGCCGCAAAGGGGCCACACAAGAACCAGAGATAAGACTAGCTTCTCAGCTTGCCTGCACGACTGAGCTACCACTCCAACACAGATGAGATAAACCCAACTCCTCACAAGCAACCCGTCAAGCCACAATTCGGCAGCGTAACGTTACGCTAACCGTTCATCCTTTCTTCCTTCGTTTCCCCTTCCTTTATAGAAATTTGATACCCACCTACTTTCCTAAATCATTATTAAATTAATTTTTAATGACAAACCTCGAAACATTCTCTTCCGTCCAAGTGTCACTCATCCCCCATGGTTCTCCGAATTAATTTCTTTTTAAAATTAAAAGACTCAATTCCCTCACTCCCCCCCAAAATTGCTCCTTAAATTACTCCTAGGGTTCCTAGATCCCCTCTCATGCTTTTAATAACTTTCCTAAAATGAATTTGCTGATTTTTAGTAACTCAAATGCTGATTCCTTTTCTCTTTTTACCCTATGTCTCCTACTTTCCCTTATTGAGTTTCCTTTATTACAAGTTTCCTCATTTCTTTTTTTTTTATTTCTCTCTTTTCATTATTTTTTTATTTTTATTTATTTTTATTCCCTTTTTTCTTTATTATTATTATTTTTTTTTTTTTGCTAAACCCAAAATGATAATTGCGCTTATTAGTCTTTTCAATATATTTTTAAAAACCTAAATTTTTATACTCCCTCTCTTAGATAATTTTAATCTTCTTTAAAATTTAAAAAATCCTTGGTTTCAATTAATTTATCCCCCTCATTACTTTACCCCCCCTTAGTTTAAGAAGACTTAACTAACACATAGGAGGGTTTTAGTTTACGCCCTTATGTTTAATTTTGTAGGATCTTTTCTTAGGGCTTAACAAAATTTTATCTTTGAGATGATTTAAACTTAGGTTTAGATTGAACTAGGCGACAATTCATTAGGGGAGTCGTTTTAAGAGTTTTATCAGGCGTTAAGGTCTTAGGGTCATCTAGGTTTTCTCATCATCATCATCCATGAGACGTGCCCTTCAGGACGCACTAGGTACTCCAAGGCTGCAACTCACCTCGTAAGATTTCCCTCTAGTGCAAAGAGGGCAGAAGGAATTTTACAATTAGTTCACAATGATGTTTTTGGACTTGTGTCGGTCCCATCAATGGGAAAATATGTGTACTATGTCTCATTTATAGATGACTTCTTGAGAAATAATTGGATATATTTTCTTAGGAAGAAATCCGAAGTCTTTGACAGGTTTAAAGAGTTTAAGGTTCTTGTTGAGAATCAAACATAGAAAAGAATTAAGGTGTTGAGGACAGATAATGGTGGAGAGTTCTGCGGGAATGAATTTGAATAATTCTGTAAGAAGTGCGGTAGAGAAAGGAAGAAGACTACTCCATATATACCTCAACAGAATGGAGTTGCGAAAAGGATGAACAGGAAGCTGATGGAAAAAGAAAGGTGCATGCTCAGTGGTGTCAGGTTAGGGAAAGAATTATAGGCAGAGGCAGTGGGTACTACATGTTACCTGGTCAACAGATCGCCCTCATCAACATTAGATGACAATACTCCACAAGAGGTATGGACTGGTAAGGAACCTTCTCTCACACATCTCAAGGTATTTGGTTGTGATGCATATGTTCATGTTCCAAAGGAAAACATGAGTAAGCTAGATAAGAAGGTTGAAAAGTGTATCTTTAT
>ML815909.1:89384-113983 GCA_009831015.1 Picea engelmannii | reverse complement strand
ACTCCCAATCCTTCAGCATTGGAAGCCTCATCCTTCTCATCATGCTCTCCCACCCTCTTCTCTTTCCCCCCCTCTCAGCAGCCCCTCCTTTTGGTCTCCCCACCCAGTTGATTTTGTCAATCTCAATTTTGACAGAGCCTCTAAAGGCAATCCAAGCACAACGGGCTATGGAGTAGTCTTCTGCAACCATCATGGGCACATCATTCTCATAAGCACAATATCCCTTGTTCATTCCACGAACAACGCAGTAGAACTCTGGGGACTCATCAAGGGATTGAAATTAGCCATTGAAAACAATTTCACCAAGCTAATAGTCAAGGGGGACTCTCAAATCATCATCAATCTGTTCTGCATAATTTTAAATGGAGTGAACCTAGATAGAATGTCGCCTAGTTGGAGACTCTCACACAGGCTACATATTATCACAGACTTAGTGCAACCAAATCAGGTGGTCATACCTGCTCATATCAGGAGGAAGGTGAATCAAGTTGTAGATGAACTAGCTAATATGGGGACCAACTGGAGTGGACCAAAACTCCTCTGCAACTCAGCCCTGGAACCTGATCACCCTATTCTCCAACATTGTATCCACAAAGCTGGAACAATGGACACACCCCCGGATGGGGTGTTAGTGCGGAACACCTGGCGCGAGGAGGAGGAGTGGATCGGCCAACCAGGCACGGAGCCATGTGACAAGATCGTGCCATCACCCGCCACCTCGATCCTGCATTAAATCGCCATTACGACATCATAGCTGCTAGTTATGCAGCTTCCCTCTCCTTTCACGATTCATTTCATGGCCTGGTTTTTTGTGTATATCTCCTGTCTCTGCTCGCGCTCCGACTGGATTCCCCTCTGCTGCCATGGCCTGATATAACCTGGAACTTCATGCCAATTGCAGCCCCTGCTCAACTCCAGGAACTCTACCTCCGCTTGTTACACTTGGTTTTCTTTAGCTGTTACGCGACGAACCTCATGCCGTTCCCAAGGGGGTAGCCACGACAAGGCTCTCCATGGAAACCTTGCTAGCCTTCTGTCTTGCCCCCTGAATCGCCTTCCACCTTCTCCTCTCCTTCCCTCTAGCCTAAGCCAATTCTTTCTGCCTCCCCCACTCCGCCCGTTTCGTAGTTTGACAGCTTAGCTATCATCCCCAGGCTACCGTGCTCCTCTTCACGTCACCTTCCTATCCCCCAACGGTCGAGCCACCCCTTGCACCAGTTCTTGACTCCTCAAGGCAGACTATGGGAGAGCCACCTCCTTGCAAGCCTCGGAACACCGAAAACCAGTCCTCTGACTCTTTCTTCGACACGCAGCTGAGAGAAAGCCTCACTATTCTCTTCGGTTTGGTATTTGAACTCTGTCAGGGGGTGGAGGACCTTTAATTTCGTCTGCAAGCCATGGATGGAAAGGTTGCGTTCCTTCTTCAACTCCTTTCCTCCCTTCAAGAGGCTTTCCCCTTGGACCCAGTAGGTGCGGATTTAGCAGAGGAACCCTGTGTAGCGACCAGTGAAGGAAATGCAGGGAATGGGATGGAGCACACCAAGCACGAGGACATGCTCATGGAGGTGGATACAACACGACGCACGCTGCAGGATACCTCGCCATATGCCGACAGGACTGAAAGAAGCGTGGAAGCCAGAATGCAGTGGGCAGATCAAGTGACATACGTCGAGGAGGAACCTTGTTCCGAAGCCGTCCATGCCACCTGGCCAGGTTATTATCCAAATGTCTAAGCCCATAGGGGCACTTCAAGTTTCAATAGTTTATCTACTTTTTAGTTGTTGTCCAGTCAGTTTGAGGCTGTTTCCTTAGACTACTACACTACCTATGTTTGACTCCCATGCTGGCTGGACTAGTTTCCCCTCTGTTGGGGTAGTCCAGTAACTACAGTACGGCTATTCTCTGTATTTTGTACCTCTTTTTTGGTCTTGGAAGGCCATTTTTATATAATACTTCTAACTTACAAAAAAAAAAAAAAACTTTTGGGCTAAATCCCCCTTGGCTTAACCCCTCTTTTTAGACTCTTATCTCCCCCCTCCACCCCCTCTATTTCTATTTCTAGTGAAGTTGATCCCCCAATATTATTTTTTCTGGTTGGTCTGCATGAGTGATGTATTTTTATTAATATCCAAGTGTGATTACATGTCACAATTTTAGGCTCACTGACCTTTTAACATTTTCTCTCTCTATCCTAATAACCACACAGGGAATCTGACCTCAATTTTTTTTACAAAGGCACTCGAGACAAAAATATCCTAGCTCACTAGCCTATATTTACATTTACATATACTTTTACAATTGGGCTTCAGCCTAGGGGTATTGCAATTGGTGACAAATAAGTTTTTTTCTCATTTAGATCTAAAAAGGTTATTATTTTTTTTGTTCATGTGTAGATATCTTGAATCTAGAGTGACTAAACTATTTCTCTTCCAAAACACTTGAAGAGTCATTAAACAAGATGACTTCTAAGCATCATTACAAGTTCTCTCAAAATATTCTACCTAGTTACTTGCATTTGATAATTGGATTTGTATTAAAAGAGGGGAATAAAATAGGTTATATCTTGACTATGTTAATGTTAAACTAATCATATGAATAGAGAAATTTCCACATTCATATGTGCAAAAAATCCCACAACACAAGGTCCCTAAACAACTCACAATAGATGATAGAAAACACTTATGGATTTTCTCATAATTTTTCCACACCCTATTATCGTGAAGCTAATGGACAAGTTGTTGTCAACAGATTCACAAACATGAAGCTACAAAGGATAGTAGAAAAACACAAAAACTTCATGAAGAATGGAGAGTTTTCCAAAAAAGCATTGAAATAATTAAGAAATAAATGAAACCTCAATATGATATTTAGGGAAAACCACATATCTATAATTAAGGAGACCTAGGTCTTGTTTATGGAAAAGGCAAAGAGAAACTTGGTCCATGGAAATTCATATCCCTTTCTTACGATCCTTTCATAATACACCATGTCTTACAAAAGGGTATTCATACCCCTTTCTTATGATCCTTTCATAATACACCATGTCTTATAAAAGGGTGCATATGAGCTTGTTGATCATGAAGGAATCCTACTAAGGAAACTTGTCAATGCACTTTACGTAAAAAAGTTATATGTTTAATTAATCAAATAAAACAATTTGTATATTGTCCTTTCTATTTACTTTCCATTTTTCGATGACATTAGAGTTTTCTTGGTTTACCCTTATGTTTTCTTATCATTTTTTTTTGTTAAATCAATCATGGATATTTCCTATCATAGTGGATTCACAAATGACTCAAATTTTAGTTTTAATTATTTGATCCATTTACTCTATTCATTTACTCTATTGATAATGAGTTGGTGTAAGGTACCAGATATAATATAATATGCAGAAACAAGAATATTCAAGTGATATCAATGGAATAAAAAAATTATTGAGAAAAGAAATACCAAAAATAATACCTTTATGCAAAGAAATAAATTGTCACTTACCTCTTCTAGGGGGAAACCTCTAGTAGAGCAGGGCTCTATTACAAAAATTCTCAATACAAATATTTCTCATGCTCCCTACTCTTATTTATACTAATTCTATCTTCTAAAGAACATTCTAGATGAATATCTTTCTAGAAGTGGAAGCTTCTATTAAGTCTTCTTACATTGACTTGTTCATATTTATTAAATAGGCCTTATTAACTAATGCAAGACTTTATTACATGAAAAATATATTATTCTATCTACACGAGGGATTAGGGAGATTAGGTCCCTAGCAATTGGTACGTTTTAATGGCATTTGTATAGTACCTTCTACAAACAACAAAGTTGAGGATGATCTTTTATCAAACTTTTATCCAACTATGTTTCCTTAAAAATATGTCACCTAGTTGTATGCCTAGATTACCAATTCCTCATATCTTAGCTCAATTTGATTTATTTTTTTCCTTCAACCCATTTTCTTATGAAATTTATAACATATTAAATTTAATCTCAAAATTTTGAGGTAATCAAAATTGTTTGTATCCATGAATTAATATGTTGACTATCTAGAAATTCAAGTGCTTGATTGGAATTTGAAAAATTATTTTTAAATTTATGAAACAATAATAAAACCACATGTAAATACATCATTCACATAAATAATCAGAAAATAATATGAGTCAAGTGATCAACCATGATATCAAAAATTCATCGAAGTTGAGTATGTAAATAAAATTCCCCCCAAAACAGTGAAATATATTTTGATGCAAAACTAGGACTTAGGTCCTGTATACATCCAAAAAAAATAAGCACAAACCATATGGGATAAGGAGAAGAATAAAAAGAGGAATATCCTCCTTTGGCGCTCCAGGCCTTGGTGTCACAATCTCCTCTGGAGATACTCAATCCTATCCTACATGACTTTAAGGATATGTAAGAGTATATCGACCTATGGTGCCCATCAATTCACTCACGACATTGAGAAATTGGGATAATGCTAGAAAATAGTCATTGTTAACCCCGTAAAGGTTCACTAGAAATATCCCGATATAAAAAATCTCTAGAGTCTCACAAATTCTGTAAGGTCAATGGATTTAGATCTACTTGGTGTTTATGCACTTGTGGCTTGCCTCCACTTACTATTTCTTCCTCTTGCCTCATCTTTACAGGATACTATGGTGGCATAGATACAAAATATGTCTTGTCACATAAATATATTGATGCCTTTGTAGCATTGAGAGGCATTCCCACCTGTGGAGTGTGGTGAGAATGCCTCCCTCGCTAAGAGGGATTGTTGATTTTTTTTTCTTCGGGAATGAATTCTCACATGACCTTAGGTGTTGGGCATGTGGGAATCATCCTGGGCACCACATCAAAATTTTGGTTTGGTGGAAACCCCTTTGGATTTAAGTAGGGGCCTCATGGGTTTGGTGATGGTCTTTGTGGGCTTGTGTTGGGGCTTCACACCCACAAGGAAAGCCTAATTTGATATTGAAATGTGGAGGAGATTTTATGGTGACCCCTAAGGATTTATATAAAGAAGAGAGATCATTGTGAAATAATGGAGTTAACATAAATGAGTCTACACTTGTGCTAGGATGCTTTATTATCTCAGCAAAGGGAAAGTCTACAAGGTTTCAAATCTATCCCTAAAGAGAGAAGAAAATAAGGTCACACATGTGGATTAAAGTTTTCGTAAAATATGTGATTTGTAGAAGGATGAAGCACATATAAACACAGGTTGCAAAAGGACAAATCATGTATAGGGTATACACGTTTTGCAGTAGAGAAAACAACATATGTATGTGGGTTTCTAGTAAGGTGAATCATGTATCTAATTTTGTGGGTAGGTACATATCCATACATGATGACAGGTGATGTCAAAAGGGCATACAAGTGGTCTACAACAGATTCGTGAGCGGAGAAGATTTCCATAATATTGTTGAGGTTTGGTTTTCTAATTTGTATGATTATTGGAGAAAAAGATTTTTCTAAGTTTTGGTGAATTTGGAAGACAAGGTTGTCCTCAGATTTTGGTGATATTGTATTATATGGGACAGATGTTTTTTCCCTCAATATTTATGAAGTTAAAAATATTATTGAACTAAAATTTGTGTCTCATGTGTATTGATGATTCATCTCTGATCTTTGTGTTTCCGCTGCATATGTTTTCACTCAATAATTCTCAGTGTAAACTTGTTTATTGATAACAACTAGGGCTTTACTGTTAGATCACTAGGAAGCAATTTTTCAGATATGAGAATTAGTCACATAGAGTTGCATGTGAAAAATGACATGGTATCAGATCTTGGGATATGAAGAGAAGGGGATCATCTTGAGATGCATTGTTGGATACAACACTAGAAGAGTGGTGTACTTATCCTTGTTCTAGGAAGCTCAAGATGGTGAATACATTGAACCTTGAGCAAAGGTTGGAAGGGGAAACCAACTCTCGGGCTTGGAAGGAAAGGGTTCTCCTTATATTGGAAGATAATTACCTAAAGGAGTATGTTGAGGATGTGATTCCTAGCCCGACTGATCCAGTAGATTTTGCATTCCACAAGAAGAGGGAAGTGGAGGCCAAGAGGGTATTGCTAGAGACCATGAAGGACAAATTGATTCCTCACATTTCCGAGAAGGAAATTTCTAAGGAGATGTATGATTATTTGGTAGTTATATAGAAAAAGACGAATACAGGAAGGATGATACACTTGAAACATCAACTTCAAATTGTCAGTATGACTAGAGAAGACAAAATTGTTAGTTATCTTATGAATATTACTCAGATCTGAGATCATCTCACAACTATTGGTGAGATAATGTAGGATATTGAGTTGGTGAATGTAGCATTGAGAGGTCTTCCTAGGTCCTAAGATCCATTTGTGTAGGGGATCTGTGTAGGAGAAAAGTTTCTAGAGTTTGACATAATATGGATACACTGCATCCAGGAGGAGACTTGGTTAGTATATAGGGATGATATGGATGGTGTGGTAAAGAGTAGGAGTGATGAGAACTAGGCCCTTATATCCTGCACTAGGAAGGGTAGAGGGGGTTCTCTAGATAGAAGAGGTCTGTTAAGGAGAAGGGATTCTCCCGAGAGGGAAGCATCTCCATAGGAGAGGCAAAAGAAGGATCTTAGTAATATCATATGTTTTGAGTGTCATGATTTTGGGCACTATGATTCAAAGTGTCCACACCAAAGGGGAAGAGGAAGAAGGTAGTGGGAATCAACAACAATGGTTGATGAGGTTGTTGATAGGTTCCATAGAGAGATATTGTTGGTCTTTTCCCTTTCATGCATAGTTTCCAATAGGGAAACATGGTTGGTGGAGAGCAAAGCATCTTGTCATATGGCAGGTGCATGAGAGTTGTTTGACACTCTCAGATAGACTATCTCAGTATTATGTGTGAGCATTGGTACATGATCCAAGCAGTCAGTACAAGGATCGAGTACAATATCATTTTGATTGGATTTAGGATAAATACAGAGGATGTCAAATGTGTTGTGGGTGTTAGAACTCAGGAGGAGTGTCGTCTAAGTCTTGGAGATGTATATGAAGCTATATCATGTATTGTTTCGAGATGGAAAGGTACTTCTTGTTCCCATATGGTCTAGGTTTAGTTCAACAATGGTTCTTATACTTAAGGAGGCCTACCTATATAGGTTGAGGGGCTAGCCTACGAGTGATGTGGCCAAAAAGACCAGAGAGACGGATGAGGAGGAGCGGGTGGATCCACAAATGGTCAAGTAGGCATCCCCACCAATAGCACAGGTTTAGAGGCAACAGGTAGCTCCATGAGTGGTGAGGTAAGTAGCACCTCCTGTAGTACTGGATTAAAGGGAGCCGGATTTCAGAGGGATTTATCCCTCAAGATCCAGGAGGAAGGATCAACCTCCTAGGAATATGCAAAGGATAGTGGACATAGATCATGTAGCTATGAATATTGAGTAGAATTAGAGGGAGTCTGAATTCAGGAGGATTGAAGAGGTTGAGAGGGAGTCTGACTTCAGAGAGAGTTAGAAGGATCGAAGGGACATTCTACCATTCAATAGAGAGTTCCCCTTCAAGTTTAGTATGTAGAGAGGCGTCGTCTAGAACTAACAGACATGAGTTTCAGAGGATGGAGGATTCTAGGAGTAGGATATGTTCTAGGATGGGATCATGCCAGACAGTAGGATTTTCTTCTGTGACTGAGGATGTAGCTAGTTGGGGGGACTGGATAGTACCATTTGCTTTGGTGATAGAGGGAGAAAACAATCAGACATATTGGAGAGTAGTTGTGGTAGAGGATCTAGTGTTGGAGAAAGAACTACTTCCTAATGGTGATGGAGGATGGAATTCCTCAATCACTAAGAGTGAGTTTTGATTCTTTTGTAGCATTGAGAGGAATTGTTTCTTGTGGAGTGTGGTGAGCATACCTCCCTCGCTAAGAGGGGGTGTTGATTTATTTAGCTTCAAGAACATATTCTCACATGACCCTAGCTATTCACATATCTAATTTTTTGGGAAGGTACACATTTGTACAGGATGAGAGGTGACATGAGCATGCCATATTGGAGGTCTATAGCAGATTCATGGGAAGAGGAGATTTCCATGATTTTTTTTAGGTTTGGTTTTCTGTTTTATATTATTATTGGAGAACAAGGTTGTTCTCAGTTTTGGTGACATTGGAGGACAAGGTTGTCCTAATATTTTGGTGATATTGTGTTGGATGGGAGGGTTGTTTTTTCCCTCAATATTTCTAATATTAACAAGATTACCGAACTGAAATTTGTGTCTCATGTGTATTGATGATTCATCTTTGATATCTGTGTTTCCCCTGCATATGTTTTTAGTCCATAATTTTCAGTGTAGAATTATTTAGTGATAAAAGATATGGTTTTATTATTAGATCACTAGGAAGCAATTTTCAGATCTAGGAATTAGTCACATAGAGTTGCATGTGAAAATTGACATGGTATCAGAGCTTGGGATATGAAGAGAAGGGGATCATCTTTAGACACATTGTTGGCTACAACACTGGAAGATTGTTGTACTTGTTCTTGTTCTAGTAAGATCAAGATGGTGAATACATTGAAGCTTGAGGAAAGGTTGGAAGGGGAAACCAATTTCCGAGCTTGGAAGGAAAGGGTTCTCCTTCTATTGGAAGAGAATGACCTCAAGGAGTATGTTGAGGATCTAATTCCTATCCTAAGTGATCTATAAGATTTGGCATTCCATATGAAGTGGGAAGTGAATGCCAAGTGGGTATTTCTAGAGTTTGTGAAGGACCACTTGATTCCTCACGTTGCTAAGAAGACAACTACTAAGGAGATGTATGATGCTTTGGTAGTTCTATACCAAAACAAGAATACAGACATGCTGCTACACTTGAAGCATCAATTTCAGATTGTCAAGATGACTAGAGAAGACACAATTGTCAGTTATCTTATGAAGATTACTCAGATCCAAGATCAACTCACAAATATTGGTGAGATAGTGCATGATGTTGAGTTGGTGAATGTAGCATTGAGAGGTCTTCCCAAGTCCTGGGAGCCATTTATGCATGTGATTTAGGCATGAGACAAGTTGCTAGACTTTGATAGATTATGGACAAATTTCATCTAGAAGGAGACCCAGTTAGTATCTAGGGATGATATGGATGGTGTGGTAAATAATAGTAGTGATGAGAACAAAACCCTTACAGCCTCCACTAGGAAGGGAAAAAGGGGTTCTCTAGATATAAGAGGTTTTTCAAGGAGAAGGGATTCTCCTTAGAGGGAAGCATCTCCATATTTGAGACGGAAGAAGGATCTTAGTAAAATCAAATGTTTTGAGTGTCATGATTTTTGGCACTATGCTTCACAGTGTCCACACTGGAGGGGAGGATGAAGAAGGCAACATGCATTAGAAAAAGAGGTTGATGAGGTTGTAGATAGGTTCTAGAGAGATATCTCATTGGTCTCCACCTTTTCACACATAGTTTCCAGCAAGGAAACATGGTTGGTGGATAGCGAAACATCATTCCATATGATAGGTGCACGAGAGTTGTTTGACACTCTCACAAATATTGTCTTAGAATTATGTGTGGATATTGGTACAGGGGCCAATCATTCAATATGAGGATCCAATACAGTATCATATCGATTGGATTTAGTAGAAATAATGAGGGTGTCAAATGTGTTTTGGGTGCATGAACTCAGGAGTGTCCTCTTAGTCTCGAAGATTGAGAGGAGGGGTTATCATGTATTTTTTTGAGATGGATAGGTAATGCTTGTGCCTTGACAGTCTAGCTTCATATCATCAGTAGTTCTTGGAGTTAGGGAGGGAAACCTATATAGGTTCAGGGGTTAGCCTATGAGTGTTGTGTCCAATAGCAGCAGAGATACAGATGAGGAGGAGAAGGTGGCTCCACTAGTGGTGAGGTAGGTGGCCCCATGAATAGAATAGGTTCATAAGGTGTAGGTAGCTCCACGAGTGGTGAGGCAAGTGACCGCACTAGTACTACCATATTAAAGGGAGTCATAGTTTAGAGGGAGTTAGACCTCAAGATCTAGGAGGGAGGTTCAGCTTCCCAAGACTATGCAGAGGACAATGGATACACAATAGGTAGTTCCGAAGATTGAGTAGACTCAGAGGGAGTCTGAATTCAAGGGGAGTCAAGAGGATCAAAGAGAGTCCAACTTCAGAGAGAGTCATGAGGCCTTGAGGGAGATTATGTTATTTATATTGAGTTCCCCCTAAGCTTTAGGTGGGAGAGAGTCATCTTCTAGGATTGACAAACAAGAGGTTCAGAGGAAGGAGGCTTCTAGGAGCAGGATATCTTCTAGGATGGGATCATGCTAGACAATAGGATTTGCTTCAGTGAATGAGGATGCAGATAGTTAGGAGGACTAGAGAGAAGGATTTGCTTCAGTGACAGAGGGAGAAACCAATCAGATGGATTAGAAAGTAGTTGTGGTAGAGGATATAGTGTGGGAGACAAAGCTACTTATTGGTGATGATGGAGGATGGAATGCCTCCCTCACTATGAGGGAGTGTTGATGCTTTTGTATCATGGTGAGGCATTCCCACTTATGGAGTGTGATTATAATAACTCCCTTGCTAAGAGGGAGTGTTGATTTTTGTAGGTTCGGGTAGATATTCTCACATGGCCCCAGGTGTTAGGCATGTGGGAATCATTGTGAGGACCACATCATACTTTCGGTTTGGTGAAAACCCCCTTGGATTTGAGTGGGGGATTCATGGGTTTGGTGATGGGATTTATGGGCTTGTGTTGGGGCTTCACACCTATAAGGAAAGCCTAATTTGATATTGAATTGTGGAGAGTATTCTATGGTGGGGAGCGAGTTTTTCATGCAATACGTGGTTTGTAAGAGGATGAAGTGTGTATAGACATAGGTTGCATAAGGATGAACCACATATAGGATATTTGTACTTTGCAATAGAGAAAACAACATATGTACATGGGTTTCCAGTAAGGTCACTCGTGTATCTGATTTTTTGGGTAGGTACACATCCGTACAGGCTAACAGGTGACATCAAGAGGCCATACACGTGGTCTACAACATATTCATGGGCAGAGGATATTTCCATAATATTGTTGAGGTTTGCTTTTCTGATTTGTATGATTATTGGAGGACACAGTTGTTCTCAATTTTGGTGACGTTGGAAGGGAAGGTTGTCCTCATATTTTGGTGATATTGTATTGGATGGGAGGGTTGTTTTTTTCCTCAAGATTTATGATGTTAACAAGATTACCACACTGAAATTTCATATCTAAGAATTAGTCACATAGAGTTGCATGTGAAAATTGACACACGATTTAGTATTACATGTATTATGAAAGCATACCAAAATATGAAATATTTCACAAAATCTTAAAAGTACTCATGCTTACTAGTGACACCAAACTTGGTGTCACTAAGAATTGGTGGAGGTGTATCCCATTAGGATTCAACTCCTACATACGAGATATGATCAATTGTAGTAGGTCACCACTCACTTGTAACAAAGAATCTATCTATAAAAATTATGTCAACCTCTCCACCTCCAAGGCAGGTCATCCTCTATACCCATTAAGCCACTCTGGATACACACAGTTTTGCTACCCTCACAGGCACATTCATTCGAATATATGGTACATGTCCAAAGAAAAATGCACATAAAATGCTACCATAATAAAAAAATTATCAGTGCCCCTTGATGAACCTCATTCAACTACCTCTTCATCTCAGTAAACAAAGAAGTCCACTAGTCATAGATATGTCCATCTATGTAGTGAATGATTGTAGTCATCCACCCACCAAATACATTTAGAGGTGAAAATGTGCTTGAAATACAAACAACCATCATAGCTACGAGACACAACATATTAACATATGTCATCCTTGCAATAAGTAAACCCATCCCAGAGAGCCTAAAAAAACGAATACAAATTCACTATATCAATGGTAACGAATACAAATTCACTATATCAATGGCCACAGTGACACTTGGGATAAGGCATGAAAATTCACCACATCCCCTCATTGAGACAATCGTGTAAATAACTATATATAAGAAATTGTAATCTCAAAGACCTTCGCTTTAACAACAATGTGCTCATCCGGGTGATCCCACATCTCTATCAGACGATAGGCAATATCACCGTTCCTCCTCATCAAGTCACACCTAGAATTATTTAGCAAACCAAAGTAGTATGTGCCTATGGAATCCATATGGCATCATTGAGCATGCCCTCATGCCCCCCTCTCCAATGCATGAAAAAAAAGGTCATCCTTCCAAAAAAAAACAATTTTTTTAACCTACAACTAATATTTTTTATTAAAATGCTCACCCATGGTTATCTAAGACACCTCCATGTTAAAACAACCCTCATTACTCGCGGAACTTTCTAAAATTTATTACTCGTGGGACTTTCTAAATGGATTATTTTTCCTAAAAATCATGGAAACCTTTAGAAAATAACAAATTTTAAATGGTTAGTATAGCCTCTTCACGCGTCTTTGCTGATATATAAATTACTTTACCCCTTAAATGGTCTATTTTCACGACCTGAGTCTTGGTGGGTTGCTCGGTGGGTATAACCACATAACTTCCTCGTATAGAAAATGTTTTTCACTTTTTAATTTAACCACCGACATTACATTTATTTTTCTATTTTGGAAGTATCGTCGTCACTTCGTAGGTGTCGATCACGGCAATTTTTTATTTGTCTCACTGCAACTTAATGTCCAAGGCAATTAAGTCGCACTCCATACTTTTTCGATGGATCTATGTTATTAGATTGATGTATTTTTATTTTTCTTAAATAAAAATAATTTCATTTTCTCATCTTATATTATTATTTGATTTACATCACTTATTCTTGATTTTTTCCTACTATTTGTTATGTTTTATTACTTTAATATAATATCGTGTTCTTTTTCTCCTTAAGTTCTTGTAAGTGGGGATTTTTATTGATATTACATAAACGTCTCATTTGGTTAGGTTTCCATTTATGATTTTAAAATCATAAAAGATTTAATATTTAGGTTTGCAATTGATGTTTCTCTAAGTGGGGATTTTTATTGATATGATATAAAGGTTTGTTAGATTTTCAATTTATGATTTTATATAAATAAATTAAATTTTTTTTATTATTTTTTTTGCATTTCTTTATTTAATTATATATAAGGCTTATGTTTTCATTTATTTAACTCACTTTAGAAATGTCGACTCGTCTAGTTGAAAATCAATCAAATGTAGATTAGATCATCCAAGTTCCATATGGTATGAATTAAGCTATCAAACTCACAATTAAGGTTAGATGATATTCAAGAACAACCAATCAAGCAAATTTCCAATTTCAGGGAAAGTCGTTGAAGTCCAAAATGCATGCACCGTGCCAAGCATTTCTCATGTTTTGAGTGCCCTCTTAACCTAGTCTCTTACTCACTCTCTTAAAGAAAATAAAAGGATCCATGTATTTGCTATACATGTATAAGAGCCTTTCATAAAATCAAGATCGAAGAAATTAACATCAATGGCATTGGACGTTATTCCCCTCTAATATATATTGGATGTTATTCCTATATATCTATTAACATTAAGACAAAAAGTATTAAATTTACAATTATTTTATCAAGACATAATAATAATCTATTTTTAAGGTCACGATCAAGCTGGGCACCAAATTGGTGTATGAGACTCCCTCCGCCCAACGATTTGACTGGTAAAGTCTACGGAGGTATACATACCCTACCCCCTATGGATTTGAACTTGTGACCTCTTAGGAGGAAACACATGTTCTTAACCATGTGTGTATGCATGAATTTGTTTTCCGTGCAAATTAACTTTGCAAGCCACCTTCTATCATATTGAAGTAGGCTTATCTTTCTGGATGCTCTAAAGCATTAGGATGTTTGAATTCCTTTGCACCGATTACTAAAACTTTCTTGGTTCTTTGTGCTCAAACACATCTTTGAATCAAGACCTCCTCTTGAATGTATTATTAGATACCTTCAAAAATCAATCTCATAGTGTTTTGTAGGTGCCTTGTAGGGGAATGCAATGAAGTATGGATTGAAGGCATAATTTGGTGTTTTCCACTAAGAGATTTTACCTCTACCTCAAAGGATAGCCCCTTTTAAGATCCATAACAATTCTTTAACGTAGTGGGGAAACCTAGAGAAGAAATTACATCTTAGTACCAACATTATCACCTAGGAATCATTTGCGGAAATATTTCAAAAGAAGTACCTTTGAATATACTTTAAAGAGAAATTGATTAGAGCCTTTCATGTATTGGTTCAAGGAGGTTGAATAGTGGAGGAGGATAAGATGAGGTTCATGGAGCTAGTGAAATATGTTTCCTATATGGACACTAATGAGTGTACGGACTAAATTGTAAGATTTGGGCCCTTTTTTGGATTTTTAACTTAGCCTTGATAGTCAAGGTAGTTTGGTATGCATATTATGAAAAAGAACTTGTTTATTCTAAAGGGAATCAAAGAGTGAAGTACTAGGTGTTGTGATGTCAATGAGTGTAATGTCATAAAAAAATAAGGTACATAGGAAATTCATAGCCATTCCCAAGGATCTTGTAATAGGGAAAGATGTTCCGGGAGAAGTTTCCAACCAGAGAGCTCTTACTATAGCATCATATGGGCCCCATCCTAGATTACTTATTTGAGGTGTGGAGGTCCTCATTTGAACATGGATTGCTATATATAAAGGATGCACCTATCTATGGAACAAATACAAATATTGAAATTGAAAGATTTGTGAATAAGTACTTGTCATGTAATTAAAAAATACTCCCAAATGATCTCGAAAGTATTCAACACCATTGCCATACAAGAACTTGTAAGAAAAAAAAAAACATGTATTGTAGGTTCAATTTTCTGATTCCACCAATGAAAAAAGAAAAAATCCTTGAACCCATGAAAGTTGACAATGTCACTACAAAAGAAAATGCGAAATTGATATTTGATAAGATAAAAACTATGAAGTATGATTAAACATATATATTTGATAGTTTCCTATAAAAATTAGGTATGACAGAGAATGACTACATCCATTCAATTCAATGTACTCTAAATTAAACAAAAAATATACTAGAAAGGAAACCAATAAACATATGGAATACTAACTTCTCTCAACATATTCCAATGATTTGGAATGCAAATACTGATGCTTAGTTCATACTTGACTCATATGCTATAGCTACATATTGTAGTTCATATATGACAAAACTAGACAAAACAATGATGTCAATGTTTAAACATATCCAAAATGACTTAAAAAAAGGATGTTAATGTCATAGAAACAACAATTAGAAGACTTGGAAAATATTTACTAAACTTGTAAGAAATGTCCCCATAAGAAGTTGTATATATAGTATTGTTAACAACACTTAATAATAGCTCAAGAAACTTTATATATGTTAATACTTCATGAAAATATGAATGAACATTTATACTAAAAAGACCAAAAGAATTGCAACATGAATGTGATGATTCAAAATACATAGCATGCCTATCAATCATTAAACACTATGTATAACCTAAAATTATTGAACATATATGCTTAATAGAATTTGCATCAAGATACACAATAAAAGGTAGTAAGAAAAGAAATTGTGACAATCCATATGTCATAAGATATGTGAGGTACAATAATCATAAGGACTATGATAACTATTATATAGGATGTTTGATGTTGTATGTTCCATATCACTTGGATGAAAAAAAATTCAAGGAACAATACTCAACTTGGAAAAATTCATATCTAACATTTAAAACCATCCTTGGTGCACATCATCATTATATACAATAATTTTTACATATAAAATTTCAAAACAAATGTGGGACTCCCTTCCACTTTGTATCTTCCACCTCCCTTGTTTCTTCTTCAGGGTTGTAGTGGATCCATTGCACCTTGATCTACCCTATGGTTGTATTTCAAAGAATCCTGACCATATTGCCTAGTATACATAATGGTTATAGTTGGAAGTCTCCTTTAGGTTCCACACAATATACTCATAGGAGTATTACATTATCTTCCCTTTTGCAATAACACCGTCCATGACGTTCCTCTTTCCAAGTACTCATTTCATGTCTTCATTATTTAGTTGTTCCTATGACACCCATCAAGAAATGCAGGCTTGTTATAGTCATTTTTATGTAGCAATTATTTTATTCAAAGGGGTAAGCATGTATTCAAAAATAAGCATAAAATCTTAACTCAATACTTATATATATGGTTATTTCTCTACTTCACAAGGCTACCACAAGCAAGAGTTTAGCTCACTATTTATTTTCTAACACATCCTTCTTGATTCCAACCATCATGCCACACAAAGTTTTACCATAGATTTATTTAAGTCACCTTTTCCTTGATGCACTCACCCTTCCCATTTCTGGCATCCCCTTCTTTGCTAAATAGTCTCTCGAGTGGTCCATCTTGCCAAGGTTTTCATGTGCAAGGAGAGCATCAAATTACTAGAAAAACACAATTAATAACATCTCGTAGCCACAGGGTTCCAATGTTCTCACAATGGCCTTCTTCCCAAGATTTACTTCTTTCAACCATCATATTTTTCCATAACTTTGTTCTCCTAATAGAGGTTTCATGTAGTCCATCTAAATATGACTACTCTAGCATGCAATTATTTTGTTGCATCCACAACAACTCTTGATATTATCTAAAAAATTATGAGTTAGTAGAAATTCCATCATTTCATCTAGTAACATATTAATTTAAGTGAAAAATAACATATGCATCCATTCACACAATGTCAAATAATGCACTCGAGCATATATACCAAAATATATGTGTGCATGTCCACAATTTGTACACTTTCATAAATTATTCATGCGCGTGTACTCAATGCATCCCTGCATTGATTTTAGAATACCACATTCATGTATCATGTATCCCACCATGATTATTTGGAATATCTAGCTTCGACACATCATGGAATCACCTCCCTAATACTTAATAAACCATCTGGACACCTTCCTCTTTATCCCAACATAACACCAAGTATATACCACTTCTCTAATAAAAGGTCACTCGGGTGTACTAAAATGCATTTACCTTGTTTTCTATGCAGTCCCTTGAGAGTGCTTCCCCTCTCAAGTTACTCTCAATGCTAGAAACAATAAATTTATGTGGTAAAATCCAAAGGTGGGTAAACATTCATGGAAGCAAGACCTTCTATTCTTTATATAACTCTCCCAATTACAATTGTTATATCACACACATGTATGGATGATATATAAACTTTCATGTATATTCCACCGGAACAATTCATCACAACATATTTGATAAATAAAATTGAAATCTACACTATGAAGGTTAAATTCCTTTAGATTCCACAATACTTAGTTACTGATTTTCTGCGTATGCATGAAATATATAAAATGTGAAAAATAGAGAATAGTAAAATAAAATCACACGCCATCCTCAAGATGACACCAATATTTGTTCTAGGAAACCATTAAGGGAGAAAACCCAACTAGAAGGTGAGGCTTCTCTGCTCTCTTTTTTCTAGTGTGGAAATAATGCAATTACAATGGAGAAGGCACTCTCTATGGATTTACTTGAAACATGAGGCCTATTAGGTAGCTAAAAAACATTAAACCCTTGTATTATTATCTCTAATGTTTCCACTCCCAGTTGTTCTTCTCTGTCGTCGAACAAAACACAATAACATAGAATAAAACCCCTTCTCCCCCTAGTGGAATAGTATTTAGCATAGCCTGATATCCATCTAGGGGTAGGTTCTTGAATTCCTCAACCCTCAATTGTGATATGGTTTTGTACCTTCTAGAATATTCTTGAAATTACTCACATGGATATCCCCATATTTCCATATGCATGAGTAATGGGGGATGACATGGAATACTCTCATACCATGTTGGTCAACATGATAGGTCAACTTGCGGGAGGAACAACGTTTGCATGCAAACTCCAATTAACACATGATATGAACCATTGGAAATGTCTCGAAGTTTAAAACACCATCAAGGGATTTTGTGCAAGTTACAGACACAAAAATGCCCAAAACAATACATTTAATACCTCAAAATGGCTCAGAAAGGTTTCAGACCCCAATTTTCCTAACTGGGACCTATCACTAAAATGACCCTACAATTTAATTCCTCCAATTTTTTCCACTCAAAAAACATTTAGATATATGGAAAATAATACAATGATCCAATCTTGATCATACCTCCCCATTTAGAGAGGATTTTGGTCCCCAAAATATTTATTGAATGAGGTGAGGAATGTTTTCCTCTACCTTTTCCCTAGAGTACCACTTTTATTTTCCTAGAAGTTGTCCTTTCAACCCAATTTTCCAAAGGTCATGTTTCCCTTGTCTTCTAGTTTTGGACCGCTTATGCAAAACAATGTCCTCTGCTAAATTTGTCTAAGTATCTGGTTCTAAGTCCTCTATAGAAGGTAGGACCTACTCCTCCTCCTAATCCAACATGGAAGGCTCATAGAGTTTGATATTGTTTATATTCACTTCTGAGTAAATGCACATGCATGGGAGTAGGTTGAGTTTATAGGAATTATCTCCCACCTTTTCCAATACCTCAAAAGACCATACCATAGATCCATGATATTCTTACCAGGACCCTATAGCCTTTCCTTATTCAGTTGTAACCATACTCTGTATACCACTATAAATGTTCTTTATGTTCTTTAATAGTCATGTCTAGCCTTGTACTCTTCCTATGACTTATTTAGTGTCTCTTGTACTTACAAATGGATATGTATGGTCTTCTCAACAATATGTTTTGTTTTTAATGCATCTCCTATGTGGTCCTCCTTCACTCATCCTTGCTATCCATATACAACAACTAAGGGTGCAGGTGGAAAATACCCAAAGAAAGTTTCAAAAGGTGACTTACCAGTAGAAGTGTGGACTGCTCTGTTATAAGAGTGTTCTATATAGATCATATTTTCATCCCAAGTATTCAGATGATTTTGATTGTAACCCCTCAAAAATTGCACCAAATTCCTCTTGACTACTTTTGTCTTCCCATATGTCTATGGATGGAATTTTGTATACCTCTTAAACTTAGTGCCCATCTTCTCCCACAATGTAATCCAAAAGAATCTGAGAAATCCGGTATCCCTATCTAAGATGATAATCCTTGGTATCCCAAAGTGCACCCAGACCTCTTCAAACAATTTGTTTGTTTCTTTTTGCCTGTTGATGGTATTTTTACAAGGCATGAGAATTCACATTTTGTTGAACCTATCAATTACCACAAAAATGTTGATTAAGGTTGGTTTTCATTGATGTCAACCTTTAAACAAATCTTGATAGCACAAAGGATGAACTCCAAATTGGTCCCCTTATGGTGAAAGCCCTCATGGGAAGACACTTCGCGGATTGAGTTATCCTAGAAGTATGGTTAGAGAACTCATGATTATTTGTGGAATAATGAGATGAAGGTAAATGAATTTGTCCATTAAACTATCCTATATGGATATTTATGGTCATTCCATTTCTGGTGGTATGTGGAACGTCACATAACTCCTCACGGTTAGAGAGTTATGGCCATAAGAAGTTGGAGAACCCAGGTTTGGGTAATGGAACCAAGTTTGTTTGATGGATAATGGTATGAGTTTTGATATATTTGTAGGTAATATTATTCTTTATGGATAGTACATGTCATTCTATTTCTGGTGGTATGTGTAACGTCGTATAACTCCTCACGGTTTGAGATTTATACCCTTACGAAGTTGGAGGACCCTCATATGTCATCTAGAAGCCCCAAAAGGTCAAAGTAGTCAAAGTGGTTTAAGAGATTTTAGAAGGTAAATAATAAAGTGAAGGTATGAGTGTACTATAATTCAAAGTGAATAAAAAATAAATTTTTTAAATAATAAATTTAATGGAGAAATTAGAAGTGGGTTAACCCTAAAATAAGGAAAGTGCGCAAAGTGACCTAGAAGATGTTTGTAAGGAATCTACTTGGAGAGTATAAATAAGAGGAAAGGCTCTATCATTTTAGATAACACTTGATCATATTGAATATCTATAGGTGTCTGAGGTAACCAAAGGACATCTAAACCGAATTTCAGAAGGAAGGTGAAGAAAATAAGGCCGGAATTCAAAGGAGGATAAATTCTTTTGATGATGCTTTCTAAGGTATGTTATTTACAGGTTATCTCACCATTCTCACAATAATTTTTTTTATAGAATGATTCATACCGTGAAATTGATATTCCATTGAGGAAAAATATCCAAGTATATGGCTTAAAAAAATAATCTTATGGGTCATTTTATTTTTGGAGTTACGTTCCATGGAAAATAGGGTTTGTGGCTAGTCCTGAAACTAGTCTAAAACATGTGTTTCGGGAAAAAAACGTCATAACTTCTTCATAACAGATCCAAATTTAGTAATAAAAAATATGTTGGTTATATTATATTTTGTATTATGCTGTGTAACATTTTTCATATCGATTCAACAAATATTCAGTGCGGGGAACACTCTACAAGGTTGCTCTCTAGAATAAGCCAAAATTCAGTAAGGTATGTCATTTTTGCTATAACTCATTTTATGAGAGGAGGAATTCCATAAAGAACACTAAATAAAATTGTGTGTCAGTTTCATATCTTTATTCATTATGGGTACATAATTATGATTATTTCAAGTTAGGGTTGTTGACTAATCCAAAACTAGTCATGTGAGACTAAAGAAAAGTTCGATGAAAATGTTAGTCTCTTGTTGTTAAAGCTAGGGAAGGTTTGCAGGTATGTGATCATATACACTAGGTCTATTACAAAGTTACAAATCATATTTGGATGATGAAATTGATAAGGGCTTCTAGTAAAGGTACATGTTGGGTACATGGTTGAGATAAGTAGTTGATGATTTGGCACATACATGAGGTGTATAGTTGATGATGTTGGTAGATATTGATGAGTCATAGTTGATGAGTAGGTGACACATGATTGGTACATACTTGGTACATGGTTGGATGCACTTGTTTATGGTACAGGTTGATTACAGGTTGTTTGGTACAGGTTGGTGCATGGTTAATGCACTTGTTTATGATACAGGTTGATTACAGGTTGAGGTATAGGTTGATGCATGGTTGATGCATGGTCCAGGTTTATTGGTATAGTTTTATAGCGGTATATCTCACAGTGATAGTGTGACAGTGGTTCTATCATTCTACTTCTACTTTAGTGTGGTTGGATGGGGCAAGGATAGGTGGTTGTAGCCACCTTCCGGCTGTAGTCGGAGAACATAGGGGGTTGTAGTCTACTTATGGTTCTATCCAAAGAATTGGGGAGTTGGAGCTTCCCTCAGGTTGTATCCTGAGAAACTAGGAGGTTGGAGCCTCCTTCCAGTTGTAGCTGAAAAACAAAGGAAGTTAGTTCTTCCAATGAATGTAATTCTTCAAGACATATAAGAAAAAACATGCTGTGGTTTTTTCCTGCTTTGGGTTTCCATGTAAAACACTGGTGTATTGTGTATGTGTATGATTGTTCGTTTTTTCATTTCTCATTATTGGATGATAATTCTACATTGAAATAACACTTGGATTATTTGGTTAAACAAGATTACAATTTCTCTATTAATGATTCACCCCCCCTTCTCAGTAATCCAACAATTGGTATCATAGCAGGTTCCTTCAAAAATTAGTTTAACCACTGAAAGGTAGATCATGGAGAGAAACAACTTGTATGAAAATGGAATACCATAGTTTGATGGACATAAGTATGATTTTTGGAGCATAGGGATGAAGACATATGTACAGGCACAGGTATTTGAAATTTGGAAATCAATTGTAGATGGATACATAGCACCAGCAGTTCCACCAACAAATGACAAAGAAGTGAAAATCAGTCAGAATAATTCCAAAGCCACAAATGAACTTTTGAATGGTCTCAGTGAAACGATATTCACCAAAGTTGAAAATTGTAAATCCGCTAAAGAGATTTGGGACAAGCTTCAAAATATTTATGAAGGAGATTCAAAAGTCAAAGAAACAAAGCTTCAAACTTACAGAGGTCAGTTCGGACAACTAAATATGAAGGAAGATGAGAATATTGTAGCCTACTTCCTAGAGTCAATGAAACAATGCATGCAATCATAGGATTGGGAGAAGAAATCGAAGAATATGTAATTTCTCAAAAGGTACTAAGATCTCTTCCTATGAGATTTGACCCTAAGATATAAGCACTAGAAGAAAGATCGGATATAAACTCAATAAGCATGGATGAAATGCATGGAATATTCACAGCATATGAAATGAGAACTGAACAAGAAAATCCATATGTAAAATAAGGAACCTTGAAATCACCCAAAAGATCAAAGAAAAAGGAAAATAAACAAGAAGAACATAGCAACAACAATGACGTCTTGTAAGATGATGAAGAAGTGTCCAACTTCATCAAAAGACTGAACAAGGGAACCGACGATAGGTATAGATGTAAGATTCCTTTAATTTGTTTTAATTGTGATGGTATTGTTCATTTTGCTAATAAATGTCCTCATAAGAAAAAGAGAAATGATGAAGGTTACTCAAAAGACAAACAAACATATAAAGGCAAAAGAACTACAAAGAAAGTTTTCAAGAAAAACTTATGCACCAAATAAGACATCTCATCATCAGATGAAGATGAAGAAAGTGACAATGAGACAAGAAGAGTTTTAGTCATCACAGTAGAAGACTCTGATAAACAAGACTCCAAAGAAGAATGTGAAGAAGCCGAAGAAGAATATGAAAATGTCGAAGAAGAAATTGAAGAGACAAAAGTTAACTACCGAGAAGAATTGATGTGTGGCATAGAAGTTATCAGAAGAGAAAACAAGAAAAACAAGAAACTACAAGTGGAACTAGACAAGAAATAAGGTACTGAATAACTAGAACAAATGATCACAAATTTGAAGGTTCAAATAGAAGAAGATAAAAGTATTGAAGAAGCACTCAAAGAACAACTAGAAAAAAAGGACAAGAACATTGGAAATTTTGAAGTAAAGACTGTCACATTAAGAAGGGATATTCAAAAGAAAAATATACAGAATAGCTTAAAAGTTTTGGATGACATTACCAGCTGTAAAAAATCTCATCTTGACAAGTCCAGACTTGGATACAATCAGACAAAAAAGGGATCAATATCCAAAACAACAAAGCAAGAAACATATCCAAAAAGTTATGCAGAAACAATCAAAGGGGATAGGAAGATATACAAGGAAGATTGTAGGGACACTCCTCCACCGAGAAGATTCAGATTTCAAAATCAACAACACACAGATAGGCCTCAAGAAGAAGAAGGATTCATAAGAGCACCTCCTTTCAGAATATATTCAACTCCCATGTATCAAACTATATTTTTTGTTTTATGTTATGCATGTAATAATTTTGGACATAATGTTGTGAATTGAAGAGCTAACAATAGGAACATAAACAACTTTGAAAGCCATACACAAAAGGGTTATCCAAGAAGACCTAGTGAAACATATAGAAGAAGTTACAACATGTTTTAATATTTGAGCACTGAAGTGGAATGTTACAAATGTAAAAACTTCAGACACATGGCCAAATATTGTAGAATGACAGTCCCTCCTATAGAACCGCAACAGAATAAAAACAGTCACAGATAGGAACCTCAGAAAAGGACATGGATAGGAAAGCATAATCAATATAGCAATGAAGAATGCACACTTTCTCTACAAGCTAAGAAGAAGAAATCATGTTGGTATGTTGACATTGGCTGTTCAGAACACATGATAGGTGATAGAGACAGGTTTCTTACATTAAGAAATGAAAGAGATGGATCAGTCTCCTTCGGAAATGATGATTCCACTAAAATCATTAGAAAAGGCACAGTCAGAATTGGGAACAAGAATACAAAGTCAGAAAATGTTCTACTAGTAGAAGATATGAAACATAATCTTCTAAGTGTGAATCAAATGTGTGACCAAGGTCATAAATTTACTTTCTATTCACAAAAGTGAGAAATAAGAAAAGAAGGTTAAGGAAAATTGATTGCTACAACTGCAAGAACTTCAAGCAACATATATGTGTTAAGTGAAATTGGAAACAAAAAGTGTTGTCTAGGAAAGGAAGATGAAATTTGGATATGGCACAAAAGAATGGGTCACATACATTTTGATAACCTTGTCAAAGTCAACAAAAGAGAAGCAGTCAGATAAATGCCCCAGATCATGAAACCGACCAACAGTTTATGCAAGCATTTTCAAAAAGGAAAGAAAACAATGACCAAGTTCAAATCAAAGGAATATTCAACGACAAGACCACTGGAAATTGTGCACACTGATATAGTTGGACCAACTAAAACAAAGGGTTTAAAAGTTTATAAATATTTTATGTTATTAGTTGATGATTATACAAGAATGACTGTAGTTTTCTTTCTCAAGAATAAGTCAAGAGCTTTTGAAAACTTTAATATCTACAAGGAATGTTGATTAAGGTTGGTTGTCATTGATGTCAACCCTTGAAGAAAGACCCGTAGAAAAAAGTTTTGGGTAATGGAACCAATAGTGTTTGATGTAAATATGACTCATTATTGTTTTTTCATGGTTGATAATAAGTAAATATGGATGAACTCCAAAGTGGTCCCCTTATGGTGAAAGCCCTCACGGGAAGACGCTTTGTGGA
>ML815909.1:76108-89284 GCA_009831015.1 Picea engelmannii | reverse complement strand
CCCGATTTGGGTTTCCACGTAAAACACTGGTGTACTGTGCATGTGTGTGATTTTTTATTTATTACTGCTCATTATTGGATAATAATTCTACATTGATATAACATTTGAAGAAAAAGGATTAACATTACGTTATTACTGATTCAGCTCCCCTCTCAGTAATCCAACAAGGAAATGGTTGAAAATGAAATGGATTAAAAAATGAAATTATTGATATCTGATAATGGAGGAGATTTCACTTCAAAGGAATTTATGGACTACTACAATAGTCATGAAATAAAAAGGAAATTATCCATTTCTAGGACACCTCAACAGAATGGAGTTGTTGAAAGAAAGAACAAGACAATACAGAAAATGGCTTGAACAATGCTAATGAATTCCAAATTGATAGAAATATTTTTGACACGGGAAGTGCATACAACAGTTCACATTCAAAATAGAGTAATTCTTAGAAACAACATTGACAAAACTCCCTACAATCTATGGAAAGGAAGACCAGCAAATGTGAAGCACTTCAAAGTTTTTGGAAGCAAATGATACATCAAAAGAGAATATGAAAGAATGGGAAAGTTTGACTCTCGTGTGGAAAAATGATTACTTCTTGGTTACTCAAGTACAAGGAAATCATACAAGTGTTACAATATGAGATTGAACAAAGTTGTGGAAAGCATCAACGTACCAATTGATGAAACAGGAAGACCAGAATCAAAGGAAGAAGAAAATGATTCAATGGAACAACCTTTCGAAGAAGATGCAGAAGATGAAAAAGAAGTAGAGGAGGAAGATGAAGAGAATCCTATAGAAACAAAAGAGAAAGTTAAACAAGTGTCTCCAAAGACACCTAGCAAACGATTATATAAGAATCATCCTTCAGATCAGATTATTGGAAACAAAGATGTAGGAGATGAGACTAGAAGCAGAATCCGTTCACCAAAACAAACACACCTAGCACTCTTATCTACAATTGAACCAAACTATTTTGAAGAAGCCAGTAAGGATGAATTTTGGAATAAGGCCATGGATGAAGAATTGGATCAAATAGATAAAAATGACACTTGGGAATTGGTTCCAAGACCAAAGAATAATAATGTGATTGACACAAAATCGGTTTTCAGGAATAAATTGAATGAAGATGGACATGTTACAATGAGCAAAGCTAGATTGGTGTGTAAAGGATATGCACAGATTGAAGGAATCGACTTTGAAGAGACATTTGCCCAAGGTGCTAGAATGGAAGAAATATATTTGCTTTTAGCTTATGCATGCTCCAAAAATATTAAAGTGTATCAAATGGACATAAAATCAACTTTTATGAATGGGGAACTTGAATAATAAGTCTACATTGAACAACCAGAAGAAATTTAGTTGTCAGAGAATGCAGATTATGTGTGTAAATTAAAGAAGGCCTTGTATGGTCTAAAACATGCTCCTAGAGCATGGTACTCTAGACTGGATAAGTATCTACAATAGGTAGGGTTCAGAAAAGGAAGTGTAGACAACAACCTCTACATCAAAGTAAGTCAAGCTAATATTGTTGGACAACTCAGAGGGGGGGAGTGAATCAGTTGTTACCGTGCTTAAACAAGTATGCTTATTCTAAACTCTTTGTAGAGCACTTAATGACAATCACAATAATGCAGGGAGGTAAGCAATAGAACATTCGACATCAGTCACACATATGAAATATACAGAGATAGATATTTCCTGAGGAAACCCATAAAGGGTAAAAACCTCTTCTTCTTGGTATGATAAGTAATCTTTACATTATGTACATTATCATACATATGAGCTCCAACTCATTGTGAGGCTACAACCTCTATTTTTCAAGCTGCAACTTGCTGAGAGCACCAACTCTTTGTTTTCTCTAGCACCTACTAGAAGGAAGCACCAACTCCCTGGTTTCTCTAGCACCCACTAGAAGGAAGCACCAACTTCCTGGCTTCTCTAGCACCCACTAGAAGGAAGCACCAACTCCTTGGTTTCTCTAGAACCCACTAGAAGGAAGCAACAACTCCCTAAGTGTTCCAGCACGATTTGGATGGGAGCACCAACTTCCAGTCACACAGGAACCAACCTGTAAAATAGAGAACAACAGTTCTCACTTGCACCACCCTGCCACCCTAGTTTCTCTGGCTGCAACCAGATGGAAGCTACAACTCCCTGTGTTCAAGCATGCACTTGAACCTCAAAGGAAAAGAGTCCTCCCTAGCACCTCCCTACCTCCCTGAAATATAAATTTTTCTATATATAAATTTATCACAATGATACAATATTTATCAATGGCTTATCGGTCTCATCACTGCTCTACTACACTTCTCTGCTCTACCTGCATCAGTGTCTTCTTACTAGTCTCATCATTGTTCTGCTACACTGCTCTTCTCTACCTGCATTAGTGTCTTCCTGCACCCCTTCCATATGCTTTATGTTCTTCTTCCTTTTATGATCTGTGCTCCATGTCCCTTCTATGCACCATTCCTCTTCTGTGCATTTCAGCTGCTACACTCTGTTCCTTCTACACACCTGAATCACTCTCAGCAACACCCAATCTCTTCTTTGTTCTTCATTTTTATTCTCTCTATGCATCTTCTGCATCCTCTATTCACAATGCTTCTACATGCTCTCCCCATGTTGAGTTCTCTGCCTGATCATCATTGCAACTCTTCAGCTTCTATGGCAGTTAAACGCATGCATCCATCATCATTGGGTGTTATGCCGAGATTCCTTAGCCTCTCCAGCAGTCGAGACTCTTCATCTTCTCTGTCATAGTTGAGCTCATTCCCTCTGTTGTAGTTCCAGGCTCCAATGGTCTTACATCTGTCAATAACCTCTATGAACAGTATTCATGCCATTGGAATATGCCTTGAGACTCTTCATCTTCTGTAGCGATCACCCTGAAGTCTCTTCGAGTCCTCTGGTAGAAACCATCAGTCGTTTCTAGCAGTTACACTGTGAACCTCCAAGAAAACACATCAACAACTGAATCGCCAACCATCCAAGAGTCATGATTTAGTTATGCTAACTAAATCGTAACTGATCGATTAACTTTGAAGAGAAACAGTAGCCCTTCAATCAGATTTTCAAGTATCCAACACCAATGGATTACAAGCACAAGGTCTCGCATTGATTTTTCCATTTCGCATTTCGGAATTTCAACATTTCGGCATTCCTATGGTGAAGAGTCTCAACTCTTCATCTTATGATCACCAAAAAGGATATTAACTTGGTGCTAGATCCTCCCTCTCACATGACCACTGATGGTGACCACAGCCTACACCAAAAGGTGTTTTCACATTTCAACATTCCTGTGAAGAAGTGTCTCGACACTCCAAGTCGCAATCCCCGAAATGGAGCCAGATCAACGGTCCACAAGACTTCATAATTTGATCCCTTCTTTTCTTAATCAAATGACTGACAGGATTTCAGCGTTTCTCCCTTCGAGTCATCGTGACTCCAACATTATAAAATTCATGATAAAAAAATATCTGAAGTGATCGGATGGTTCACATAACCCACTGAGATGGATGGTTGACAGGATTTTGGATTTTTTCCTTTCATGTTTTCGAGACTCACAATAGTCCCTTTCGTCATTTCAGAGTTTGAGACTTCATGATGGTGGAGTTTTTTCTTGCTATGTAAAACCCCTAAATCAAAAGTTTTGATGTGACGTAAACTTGCTGAAATCACACGTGGATTGACACATGCTGAATAGCTTCCACATGTCACTTTGATTCGTGACTTACATGTGCCTGAAATGTTGAATTAGCCTGACACTTTTCATTGCCTGATTGTGCCACGTTTCCTTAGCTGACATGGTTTGCTGACGTGGTTTGTTGATGTGCCTGTTTTGGGATTTTGGGGTTCGCTACTTCAAAGGTTAAAGTTCCTTTGATCTTTGATTTCCTGGTCTACGAAACTCCAAAATGGAGTCTTTGTTGATGTGCCTGTTTTGGGATTTTGGGGTTCGCTACTTCAAAGGTTAAAATTCCCTTGATATTTGATTTCCCGGTCTACAAAACTCCGAAATGGAGTCTTTGTTGATGTGCCTATTTCAGTATTTCGACGTTTCTCATTTCGCAACTTCAGGACTCCTGTGATGAAGTGTCTCGACTCTTGAATCCTCCAACTCCCGATCTCTGAAACTCCGAAACATCGTGGTTTTTCATTTCACAATTTTTTACCGTGAGTTGCTTCCTTGACTCTTGGAGTTTACGCTTCTGAATGGGATCCAAGGATCACTTATTGAACTTGCCATTGCCATGCCATTATCCCTGCACTGATGGTCATGATCTTTGCCATCAATGACAAACACGCATACTCTGCACTATCTCTTCTGATCCTATTGATCTTTCTCTGTTACGTCTTCCCAAAATACTTCTGGTGTCCGCCTAGCACATTCTTCCTGTACTTAATCCATCGTCATTGTTGTACTTGCCATCAATGACAAGAATACATTGCCTGTAAAACATGCCAACAATATCCCCCTTTGGCATTGATGGCAACAAAGGCACCCAGACTCTTTTCTCCCCCTTTGACATCAATTTCAAAGAACACATGCTCCCCCTGAGCTGTTGCAGTATTTTTAGGAGGTATCAGATATTAAACCAACACAAACTCCCCCTGACAGGATGGAATCTCTTATTTGAGGCCTGCAAAATATTTGTAACTAAACTGGAGTCTTCTCCTTCTGATTCTTGGACCTGTTCATCTTCAGCTTCCTCTATATCCTCTGTAGAATACTCAAAATTGCTCACCTCTCTTACTGGGACTCCTTCATCAACCTTTTCTTGTCATAACTGGATGAATCCCCCTATCACTATTCTCTCTCTTCTTATGACTACCTTACCCCTTTGTTCCTAAAAGGTTAGCTTTCCCTAACAAGGTCTTTCGTCTTGTTGTCTCTACAGGATGTCATGTATATCATTTTGTAAAACAAAATGTTGTTGCTGAGGATGTTGTTGTCCTACTGAAACACTATGTAATTGTAGCTCATACTTTTCAAACAGCCCTTGGATCTTCCCATTGATTCTCATTAATTTCTATTACTGCAAATTCATTTTTTTTCCATGATTCGTACAACCCAAGGATTTTATGACCATATACATCACAAGAGAAAAACACTACAAACATTCTCACATCTGCTTTTCCTTTTTACAAATGGAGGACCTGTATCAGGTTTCTTAGGAGCACTGATTTCTACCTTGTTGAGTCCAATACCGGATTTTTCATTTGGTGATCTCTGACTATCCAAGATTTTATCCAGAGTCATGGAACTGTTCAAGAACTTGATTTGGGTGTTTGACTTCTCAACCTTCAAAACTTTTGCTTCCAGCTTATGACATGATTCTTCTCCTACTTCTTCCATGGGATAAATGCTAACTCAACATTCTTTTATTATATCTGAATCTTCTTCTTTACTTGTAGGGGAGGATTCAACATCAACATTGTTGTTTGTCCTTATGCTTTTAGCCACCACTTGTCCTGAGTTGATAGACTTTATCTTACAGTCTTTGGAAAGGACCACCTCTTTACATCCTCTGCCACACATTTGACTTACATTGAAAAAATTATGTTTCATCCCATTTGTAGGAAGATCATCTTGAGAATCTCCTTTTCCATTACTTAAACTCACCATCCCTTTATCCTTGTTTTTACCTGGTTCATCATTTTCAAGGATCCCATTTCCTGTTTTGATTTTGCTTATAAGCAGAAGCCTATCCTTTTCTCCAGTCATGTGCTTGGAACATCTACTATCTATATTCCAGGGGTTCTTTTGTCTTTGAGACGATAACACTAATCCACACTTATCACTTTCTTTCTTCTTCCAAATCTTGACATTTTCAGTAGAGGAATTGAAATCTGATTTATAGTTCTTTAAGCGACAATCAACAACTTTATGTCCATAGTTATGAAAGATGTAACATTCTGGTTCATTGATTAAAGAGTCAAAACGATTGTTGTTCTTAACCTGTTGCCTTTTCCCAACCATCAAGTGATTTGCAATCTGTGGAGGTTTTTTACTTGGGTGTCTCATTCGTTGTTGTGAAAGATATCTATACCTTGAATGTCTTGCTTGCTCATATCTAAATTTTAAAGAACAGTTTACAACTTTGTGACCAAAGTTAGAATAGAAAAAACAATATCCATAGAAAAATCTCGATACCTGGAAGATGGTTGTCTTCTTTGAGCACATCAATTTCTTCCATGCTGATGATTTCCTTGAGCAGGGAGTGCATTATTTCTTTGTTCAATAGATTCAGTCCTGGCACCTTTTTCTTTACTCCTCCTCGGTGGCTGATTGTCTTCCTTTGTTTCTACAGGTTTGTTGTTGTCATTGGTTGTAGATATGACAAACTTGATGGGTTCTTTGTTTCTTGGTTGACCACTACTTGATCCCTCTTCATAACCCAAACCAGTTTTCAACTTTGGATTCCTTTGTTGATTTAGAATGGTGGCTAATCCTTCTGAGGCTTTGATACTTGACAGATTCTGATGATACAAGGCTTGAAACTTCTCCAACTCTTTCCTTGTTTTCACTACTTTTTCTTCCAAGGCTTCAGATCTTGCCTTCTTTTCTAATAATTGTTGTTTCAAAATGTCCTCTATTTTCTTTGCCTCTTCTAATTCCACTTTAGCAGGGCAAAGTCTTCATCAGGTTTTTTAGTACCTTTCTTGAACTGTATCAACAATTGTTTTTGCTTTCTCTTCTTAAGTCCGATTCTATCAATCTCTTCCAAAGTGTTGATCAACTCTCTTTCCAAGTCAACCACAACTTCTTCATCATTATCATCACTACCTATGCTTTTATTATCATAATCCTCTTTGTCTATAAGAATGAAGTCATTTACCTTATCTTCACAGGAAGAGTCACTATCAGTGTCTTTTGAGGAGTCATCATTATTTACACATAAACTTTTCTTTCTATCAAATCTTTTGGATTTTTGCTTCTCTTCACCTTCAGAGTTCTGGTCATTATTCTTGTGTGGACACTTATTTGCAAAGTGACTTATCTTATCACAGTTAAATTTTTTTTGGGGAAGCTTGCGTTGATATTTTCCTAATCCTTTCTTTAACATTCTCACAAATTTTGCCTCAATATCATCTAAATCTGAATCAATATCCTTATCTTCTTTAAAAGATGCTTCTCTAGTAATGGATTTATCTTTGTTGATTCTCATTTCATATGTAGTTAAAGTTCCTAGGAGTTGATCAATGGACAGAGTTTTAAGATCATTTAGTTCTTCTATTGCAGAGACTTTTGGATTAAATTTATGAAGCAAAGATCTTAAAATCTTCTGAACTAAAATTGATTCATCAATCTTCTCACCAAGACCCTTCATGGCATTCACAAGTTATTCAACTCTTAAAAAATACTTGCTAACTATTTCATCTTCATTCATCTTTAGTTGTTTAAACTTCAACCTAAATGTTTGAAGTTGGCATCTTTTACTTTCTCATTTCCTTCATAGTTGCTAATAAGTTTATCCCACATTTCTTTGGTAGTTTGAAGATGCATCACCTTTACAAACTCAGATTCTGCAAGACCATTCAAGATAGCATTCATTCCCTTAGCATTAAAGCGAAATTCTAACTTATCATCCTTGGAATCTAGAACAATAGGAGTTATGTATCCAGTCTCTACTACATCCCAAACATCAACACCTAAGGCCTTTAGGTATGTTCTCATTCTAACCTTCCAGAAGGAAAAAATTGTTACATCAAACATAGGAGTCTTAGTGGCTAAAGTCCCTTCATGACTTGTCATGTTTAAGCTTACAAATCTACCTTTGGATAAAAGGAACCTGCTCTGATAAAAAATTTTGGACAATTGAGGGGGGAGGGGGTGAATCAATTGTTACCGTGATTAAACAATTATGCTTATTTTAAACTCTTTGCAAAGCACTTAATGAAAATCACAATAATGAAGGGAGGTAAGTAATAGAACATTCGACATCAGTCACACATACGAAATATATAGAGACAGATATTTCCTGAGGAAACCCATAAAGGGTAAAAAATTCTTGTTCTTTGTATGATAAGTAATCTTTACATTATGTACATTATCATACATATGAGCTCCAAATAATTGTGAGGCTACAACCTCTATTTTGTATACTAGAACTTGCTAAGAGCACCAACTCTCTGTTTTCTCTAGCACCTACTAGAAGGAAGCACCAACTCCCTGGTTTCTCTAGCTCCCACTAGAAGGAAGCACCAACTCCCTGGTTTCTCTGGCACCCACTAGAAGGAAGCAACAACTCCCTAAGTGTTCCAATAGTAACTGGATGGAAGCACCAACTTCCAGTCACACTGGCACCAACTTGTAAAACAAAGAACAACAGTTCTCCCTTGCACCACCCTGCCACCCTGGTTTCTCTAGCTGCAACCAGATGGAAGCTACAACTCCCTGTGTTCAAGCACCCACTTGAACCTTGGAGGACAACAATCCTCCCTAGCACCTCCCTACCACCCTGAAATATAAAGTTATATATATATAAATTTATCACAGTGATACAATATTTATCAATGGCTTATCAATCTCATCATTGTTCTGCTACACTTCTCTGCTCTACCTACATCAGTGTCTTCTTACCGGTCTCATCACTTTTCTTCTACACTGCTCTACTCTACCTATATCAGTGTCTTCCTGCACCCCTGGCATATGCTTTATGTTCTTCTGCCTTTTATGCTCTGCACGCCATGTCCCTTCTATGCACCATTCCTCTTCTATGCATTTCAGTTGTTGCACTCTGCCTCCTTCTACACACCTGAATCACTCTCAACAACACCCAATATCTTCTCTGTTCTACATTTTTATTCTCTCTGTGCATCTTCTACATCCTCTATTCACAATTCCTTTGCATGTTCTCCCCATGTCGAGTGCTCTGCCTAATCATCATTGCAACTCTTCAGCTTCTCTGGTGTTTAAAACCATGTGTCTATCATCATTGGATGTTATGTCGAGATTCCTTATCCTCTCCAGTAGTCGAGACTCTTCGTGGTCTCTGTCACAATCGAGCTCATTCTCTCTGTTGCAGATCTAGGCTCCAATAGTATTACATCTATCAATAGACTCTATGAACAATCGTCGTGCCACTGGAATATGCATCGAGACTCTTCATCTTCTCTGGTGATCACCCTGAAGTCTCTTCGAGTCCTCTGGCAGAAACCATCAGTTGTTTCTAGCAATTACACTGTGAACCTCCAAGAAAACGCATCAACAACTGAATCGCCAACCACCCAAGAGTCATGATTCAGTTCTTCTAACTTAATCGTAACTGATCAATTAAATGTGAAGAGAAACAGTAGCCCTTCAATCATATTTCCAAGTATCCAACACCGTTGGATTACAAGAACAAGGTCTCGTGTTGATTTCTCCATTTCGCATTTCGACATTTCGACATTCCTGTGGTGAAGACTCTCGACTCTTCAAGTTATGATCACCGAAAAGGAGATTAACTTGGTGCTATCTCCTCCCTCTCACATGACCACTGACGGTGACCACAGCCTAGACCAAAAGGTGTTTTTGCATTTCAACATTCCTGTGAAGAAGTATCGACACTCCAAGTCGCAATCCCTGAAATGGAGCTAGATCAACGGTCGACACGACTTCATAATCTGATCCCTTCTTTTCTTAAGAAAATGGTTGATGGGATTTCGACATTTTTCCCTTCGAGTCATCATGACTCCAACATTATAAAATTCATGATCAAAAAATCTTCGAAGTGATCAGACAGTTCACATAACCCACTGAGATGGACGGTTGATGGTATTTCAAAGTTTTGCCTTTCGGGTTTTCAAGACTCATAATAGTCTCTTTCATCATTTCGAAGTTCGATACTTCATGATGGTGGATTTTCTGCTTGCTATGTAAAACCCCGAAATAGAAAGTTTCGATGTGATGTAAACCTATTGACGTCACACGTAGATTGACATGTGTTGAATAGCTACCACGTGTCACTCTGATTCGTGACTTACATGTGCCTGAAATGTTGAATCAACTTGACACTTGTCATTGCCTGATTGTGCCATGTGTCCTTAGCTGACATGGTTTGCTAACATGGTTTTTTGATGTGCCTGTTTCAGGATTTCGGAGTTCGCTACTTCAAAGGTTAAAGTTCCTTTGATATTTGATTTCCCGGTCTACGAAACTCCGAAATGGAGTCTTTGTTGATGTGTCTATTTCAGGATTTCGGGGTTTGCTACTTCAAAGGTTAAAGTTCCTTTGATCTTTGATTTCTCGGTCTGCGAAACTCCGAAATGGAGTCTTTGTTGATGTGTCTATTTCGGGATTTCAACGTTTCACATTTCGCAACTTTGGGATTCCTGTGATGAAGAGTCTCGACTCTTGACTCCTCCAACTCCCAGTATCCGAAACTCCAAAACATCGTGGTTTCGCATTTCACAATTTTCTGCTATGAGTTGCTTCCTTGAATCCTAGAGTTTACGCTTCTGAATGGGATCCAATGATCACTTTTTGAAATTTCCATTGCCATGCCATTATCCCTATGCTCCTGGTCATGATCTTTTCCTTCAATGAAAAACATGCATACTCTACACTATCTCTTCTGATCTTATCGAGCTTTCTCTATTGCGTCTTCCCAAAATACGTATGGTGCCCGCCTGGCATATTCTTCCTATACTTAAGCCATCGTTGTTGTTGTACTTTCCATCAATGACAAGAATACGTTTCTTGTAAAACATGCCAACAATATCCCCCTTTGGCATTGATGGAAAGAAAGGAAACTAGACTCTTTTCTCCCCCTTTGACATCAATGTCAAATAACACATGTTCCCCCTAAGCTGTTGCATTATTTTTAGGAGGTATCATATATTAAACCAACACAAACTCCCCCTGACAGGATGGACTCTCTTATTTGAGGCCTGCAGAATATTTGTATCTAAACCAGAGTCTTCTCCTTCTGATTCCTGGACCTGTTCATCTTCAACTTCTGTTGTATCCTCTGTAGAATACTCAAAATTTATCACCTCTCTTACTGGGACTCCTTCATCAACCTTTTCTTGTCATAACTGGATGACTCCCCCTATCATTGTTCTCTCTCTACTTCTGACTAATTTCCCCCTTTGTTCCTAAAAGGTTAGCTTTCCCTAACAAGGTCTTTCCTCTTGTTATCTCTACAGGATGTCATGTATATCATTTTGTAAAACAAAATGTTGTTGCTGAGGATGCTATTGTCCTACTGAAACACTATGTAATTGTAGCTCGTACTTGTCAAACAACCCTTGGATCTGCATATTGATTCTCATCAATTTCTCTTACTGCAAATTCATTTTTCTTCCATGATTCTTACAACCCAAGGCTTTTATGACCATATACATCACAAGAGAAAAAAACTACATATATTCTCACATCTACTTTTCCTTTTTACAAATGGAGGACCTGTATCAGGTTTCTTAGGAGCACTGATTTCTACCTTGTTGAGTCCAATAACGGATTTTTCATTTGGTGATCTCTGACTATCCAAGATTTTATCTAGGGTCATGGAACTGTTCAAGAAATTGATTTGGGTGTTTGACTTCTCAACCTTCAAAAATTCTTCTTCCATCTTATGACATGATTCTTCTCCTACTTCTTCCATGGGATAAATACTAACTGAACATTCTTTTATTGTATCTGAAACTTATTCTTTACTTGCAGGGGAGGATTCAACATCAACATTGTTGTTTTTCCTTATGATTTTAGCCACCACTTGTCTTGAGTTTACAGACTTTATCTTACAGTCTTTGGAAAGGACCACCTCTTTACATCCTCTGTCACACATTTGACATACATTGAGAAAATTATGTTTCATCCCATCTATAGGAAGATCATCCTGAGAATCTCCTTATCCATTACTTAAACTCACCATCCCTTTATCCTTGTTTTTACATGGTTCATCATTTTCAAGGATCACATTTCGTATTTTGATTTTGCTTATAAGGAGAATCCTATCCTTTTCTCCAGTCATGTTCTTGGAACATCTACTATCTATATTCCAGGGGTTCTTTTGTCTTTGAGCCAATAACACTAATCCACACTTATCACTTTCTTTCTTCTTCCAAACCTTGACATTTTCAGCAGAGGAATTCAAATCTGATTTATAGTTCTTTAAGTGACAATCAACAACTTTATGTCCATTGTTATGACAAATGTAGCATTCTGGTTCGTTGATTAAAGGGTCAAAATGATTGTTATGCTTAACCTGTGTCCTTTTCCCAGCCATCAAATGATTTGCAATATATGGAGGTTTATTACTTGGGTGTCTCATTCATTGTTGTGGAAGATATCTATACCTTGAATGTCTTGCTTGCTCATATCTAAATTTTAAAGAATAGTTTACAACTTTGTGACCAAAGTTAGAACAGAAAAAACAATATCCATAGAAAAATCCTTGGTACCTGGAAAATGGTTGTCTTCTTTGAGCACGTCGATTTCTTCCATGCTGATGATTTCCTTGAGCAAGGAGTGCAATATTTCTTTATTCTACAGATTCATTCCTAGCACCTTTTTCTTTACTCCTCCTAGGAGGTTGATTGTCTTCCTTTGTTTCTACAGGTTTGTTGTTGACATTGGTTGTAGATTTGACAAACTTGATGGGTTCTTTGTTTCTTGGCTGACCACTACTTGATCCCTCCTCATAACCCAAACCAGTTTTCAGCTTTGGATTCCTTTGCTGATTCAGAATGGTGGCTAATTCTTCTGAGGCTTTGATGCTTGACAAATTCTGATGATACAAGGCTTGAAACTTCTCCAACTCTTTCCTTGTTTTCACTACTTCTTCTTCCAGGGTTTCATATCTTTCCTTCTTCTTTGATAACTGTTGTTTCATAATGTCCTCTATTTTCTTTGCCTCTTCTAATTCCACTTTTAGCAGGGCAAAGTATTCATCAGGTTTTTTAGTGCCTTTCTTGAATTGTATCAACAATTGTTTTTTCTTTCTCTTCTTAAGTCTGAGTCTATCAATCTCTTCCAAAGAGCTGATCAACTCTCTTTCCAAGTCAACCACAAATTCTTCATCATTATCATCACTGCCTATGATTTTATTATCATAATCCTCTTTGGCCATAAACATGAAGTCATTTACCTTATCTTCACAGGAAGAGTCACTATCGGTGTCTTCTGAGGAGTCATCATTGTTTACACATAAACTTTTATTTCTATCAAATCTTTTGGATTTGTAC
>ML815909.1:51556-76058 GCA_009831015.1 Picea engelmannii | reverse complement strand
AACTCTTAAAAAATACTTGCTAATTTTTTCATCTTCATTCATCTTTAGTTGTTCAAACTTCAACCTAAATGTTTGAAGTTTGGCATCTTTTACTTTCTCATTTCCTTCATAGCTACTAATAAGTTTATCCCACATTTCTTTGGAAGTTTGAAGATGCATCACCTTTGCAAACTCGGCTTCTGCAAGACCATTCAAGATAGAATTCATTCCCTTAGCATTAAAGATAAATTCTAACTTATCATCCTTGGAAGCTAGCACAACAAGAGTTATGTATCCAGTCTCTACTACATCCCAAACATCAACACCTAAGGCCTTTAGGTATGTTCTCATTCTAACCTTCCAGAAGGAAAAATTTGTTCCATCAAATAGAGGACGTTTAGTGGATAAAGTCCCTCCATGACTTGTCATGTTTAATCTTACATATCTACCTTTAGATAAAAGGAACCTTCTCTGATACCAATTGTTGGACAACTGAGAGGGGGGGGGTGAATCAGTTGTTACCGTGATTAAACAATTATGCTTATTTTAAACTCTTTGCAGAGCACTTAATGACAATCACAATAATGAAGGGAGGTAAGCAATAGAACGTTTGACATCAGTCACACATATGAAATATACAGAGACAGATATTTCCTGAGGAAACCCATAAATGGTAAAAACCTCTTCTTCTTGGTATGATAATTAATCTTTACATTCTATACATTATCATACATATGAGCTCCAACTCATTGTGAGGCTACAACCTCTCTTTTGCAAGCTACAACTTGCTGAGAGCACCAACTCTCTGTTTTCTCTAGCACCTACTAGAAGGAAGCACCAACTCCCTGGTTTCTCTAGCACCCACTAGAAGGAAGCACCAACTCCCTGGTTTCTCTAGCACCCACCCGGAGGAAGCACCAACTCCCTGGTTTTTCTAGCACCCACTAGAAGAAAGCAGCACCTCCCTAAGTGTTCCAACACCAACAGGATGGAAGTGCCAACTTCCAGTCACACAGGCACCAGCCTATAAAATAGAGAACAACAATTCTCCCTTGCACCACCCTGCCACCCTGGTTTCTCTGGATACAACCAAATGGAAGCTACAAATCCCTGTGTTCAAGCACCCACTTGAACCTTAGAGGACAACAATCCTCCCTGTCACCTCCCTCCCACCTTGAAATATAAAGTTTTCTATATAAAAATTTATCACAGTGATACAATATTTATCAATGGCTTATCGGTCTCATCACTGTTCTGCTACACTGCTTTGCTCTACCTACATCAATCTCTTCTTACCGGTCTCATCATTGTTCTGCTACACTGATCTACTCTACCTTCATCAGTTTCTTCCTGCACCCCTGTCATACGCTTTATGTTCTTCTGCCTTTTATGCTCTGTGTGCCATGTCCCTTCTATGCACCATTCCTCTTCTATGCATTTCAGCTGCTACACTCTGCCTCCTTATACACACCTGAATCACTCTCAACAACACCCGATCTCTTCTCTGTTCTCCATTTTTATTCTCTCTGTGCATCTTCTGCATCCTCTATTCACAATTCTTCTGCATGATCTCCCCATGTCGAGTGCTCTACATGATCATCATTGCAACTCTTCATCTTCCCTGGTGGTTAAACCCATGCATCCATCATCACTGGGTGTTATGCCGATATTCCTTAGCCTCTCCAGCAGTCGAGAATCTTCGTCTTCTCTGTCACAATCGAGCTCATTCCCTCTGTTGCAGTTCCAGGCTCCAACAGTCTTACATCTGTCAATAGCCTCTATGAACAGTCTTCATGCCACTAGAAGATGCCTCGAGACTCTTCATCTTCTCTGGCGATCTCCGTGAAGTCTCTTCGAGTCCTCTGGCAGAAACCATCAATCATTTCTAGTAGTTACACTGTGGGCCTCCAAGAAAATGCATCAGCAACTGAATCACCAACCATCCAAGAGTCATGATTTAGTTCTGCTAACTGAATTGTAACTGATCGATTAACTGTGAAGAGAAATAGTATCCCTTCGATCAGATTTCCATGTATCCAAAATCATTGGATTACAAGCACAGGGTCTCGTGTTGATTTCACCATTTCTCATTTCGACATTTCGGCATTCCTGTGGTGAAGAGTCTCGACTCTTCATGTTACGATCACTGAAAATGAGCTTAACTTGGTGCTAGCTCCTCCCTGTCACATGACTATTGACGATGACCACAGCCTACACCAAAAGGTGTTTTCACATTTCAACATTTCGGCATTTCGACATTCCTGTGAAGAAGTGTCTCGACACTCCAAGTTGCAATCCACGAAATGGAGCTAGATCAATGGTCCACAAGACTTCATAATATGATCCCTTCTTTTCTTAATCGAACGGCTAATGATATTTCAACGTTTTTCCCTTCGATTCATTGTGACTCCAACATTATAAAATTCATGATCAAAAAATCTCCAAAGTGATCGGATGGTTCAGATAACCCACTGAGATGGATGGTTGACGAGATTTCAGAGTTTTGCCTTTCGGGTTTTGAGACTCATAATAGTTTCTTTTGGCATTTTGGAGTTCGATACTTCATGATGGTGGAGTTTTTGCTTGCTATGTAAAACCCCGAAATAGAAATTTCTGATGTGACGTAAACCTGTTGACGTCACACGTGGATTGACACGTGCTGAATAGCTGCCACATGTCACTCTGATTTGTGACTTACATGTGCCTGAAATGTTGAATCAGATTGACACTTATCATTGCTTGATTGTGCCACGTGTCCTTAGCTGACGTGGTTTGTTGATGTGCATATTTCGAGATTTCAGGGTTCACTACTTCAAAGGTTAAAGTTCCTTTGATCTTTGATTTCTCGGTCTACAAAAGTCCGAAATGGAGTCTTTGTTGATGTGCATGTTTTGGGATTTCGGGGTTCGCTACTTCAAAGGTTAAATTTCCTTTGATCTTTGATTTCCCGGTCTGCAAAACTCCAAAATGGAGTCTTTGTTGATGTGCCTGTTTCAGGATTTTGGCGTTTCACATTTCTCAGCTTCGGGACTCCTATGATGAATAGTCTCAACTCTTGACTCCTCCAACTCCTGGTATCCGAAACTCCGAAACGTCGTGGTTTCACATTTCACGATTTTCTTCCGTGAGTTTCTTCCTTGACTCCTGAATTTTACGCTTCTGAATGGGATCCAACGATCACTTGTTGAGCTTGCCATTGCCATGCCATTATCCCTATGTTGTTGGTCATGATCTTTTCCATCAATGACAAACACGCATACTCTACACTATCTCTTCTGATCTTATTGAGCTTGCTCTGCTGCATCTTCCCAAAATACTTCTGGTGCCCACCCGGCACATTCTTCCTTTACTTAAGCCATCACTGTTGTTGTACTTGCCATCAATGACAAGAATACACTGCCTGTAAAACATGCCAACAAATATTTTATTAATTGAAGTTTATGTTGATGATATTATTTTTGGTAGTGATGATGACAGGTTAAGACATAAATTTGCAAAGGATATGCAGAATGAATTTGAAATGTCCTTACTTGGAGAACTATCCTTCTTTCTCGAACTTCAGATACGTCAAAGAAAATAAGGAATTTTTATTTCTCAAACCAATTATATCATAGAAATGCTAAAGAGGTTCGGAATGGAAGATTGCAAACCAGTTATCACTCTCATGCAAACCAATTGCAAGTTGAGCAAAGATGATGATTTAGAGTCTACAGATTAGAGGCAACACAGGTCAATTATTGGAATCTTACCATACGTGAAAACATCCAGACCAGATGTAATGCAGGAAGTTGGAAAGGTGGCATGATTTCAAGCAGTACTAAAGGAATCACATGTATTAGAAGTGAAGAGGATTTTTAGATATCTCAAAGGAACAAAAGATTTTGGATTATGTTATCCAAAAGCAAAGGATCTATCACTTATTACCTACACAGATGCATATTGGGCAGGTTGCATTGATGACTGACGAAGCACCATTGGAGCAGCGTTCTACTTCAGTGCATGTTTAGTATCATGGCTAAGAAAGAAACAATCATAAATATATTTATCTACAACCGAGGTAGAGTATATTGCAACAACATCATGTTGTACACAGGTTCTTTGGATGAAACAAACTATGAAACATATACAGGTTGAGTATGATGAGCCCATTCCAAGTGCCATTAGTATCTCAAAGAACCCGGTGATGCACTCCAAGATGAAGCACATTCCAATCAAGTATCACTTTCTATGGGAGCAGGTTGCAGAAAAGAACATTAGAGTTGAGTATGTGGGAACAAAATAACAAGTGGAAGAGATATTTACAAAACCACTTCCACAAGAATCCTTTGAGTATCTTCTCCAGAGAATTAGAGTTATTTCTACTCCAAAATGAATGTTTTTCAATGCTTATCTTATATGTCTTATATGTACATGAGGAAGCACCATAAAGAGGAAAATTCAGTCAGGGGGAGCAACCCCGAATGGAAATATACCTTTGCCATTGATGAAAAAGGGGGAGAGATTCATCAAATGCAAAGGAAAAAGGCATGGTTCTAGGGGGAGCAATGGTCACAGAGATGCAAAGGACAAAGGCATGTTTCCAGAGGGAGCATGAGTGATATGACTTCAGTATTACATGACATAGTTTCATTTTTTCATTAGAGTGTTGCCATCAATGCCAAAGGTGGAGATTGTTGATTACAGTTTGTTGTAATTGATGTCAACCCTTGAAGAAATCCTGATATCACAAAGGATGAACTCCAAATTGGTCCCCTTATAGTGAAATCCCTCATGGGAAGACGCTTTGTGGATTGAGTTATCCTAGAAGTATGGTTAGAGAAATCATGCTTATTTGTGGAATAATGAGATGAATGTCAGTGGATTTTTTATTGAAACTATACTATATGGATAGTTCTTGTCATGCCATTTTCGGTGGTATGTGGAATGTCACATAACTTCTCACGGTTACAGAGTTATGGCCATAAGAAGTTCGAGAACCCAGGTTTGGGTAATGGACCCAAGTTTGTTTGATGGATAATGGTATGAGTTTTGATATATTTATAGGTAATAATATTCTATATGGATATTACATCTCATTCCATTTCTAGTGGTATGTGGAACGCCGCATAACTCCTCACGGTTTGAGAGTTATGGCCTTACGAAGTTGGAGGACCCTCATATGTCATCTAGAAGCCCCAAAAGGTCAAAGTGGTCAAAGTGGTTTAAGAGATTTTAGAAGGTAAATAATAAAGTGAAGAGATGAGTGTAATATAACTCAAAGTGAATACAAAATAAATTATTTAAATAATAAATTTAATAGAGAAATTAGAAGTGGTTTAACCCTAAAATAAGGAAAGTGGGCAAAGTGACCTAGAATATGTTTTTAAGGAAGCTACTTGGAGAGTATAAATAAGAGGCAAGGCTCTCTCATTTTAGATCAAACTTGATAATATTGAATATCTATAGGTTGCTGAGGTAACCAAAGGATATCTAAGCCAAATTTTAGAAGGAAGGTGAAGAAAATAAGGCCGGAATTCAACGGAGGATAAAGTCTTTTGATGATTCTTTCGAAGGTATGTTATTTACAGGTCATCTCACCATTTTTGCAATAATGTTTTTTCTAGAATTATTAAGACTGTGAAATTGATATTACATTGAGTAAACATATCCAAGTATCTTTTGTAAAAAATTCATGTTGTGGGTCATTTTATTTTTGGAGTTACACTTTGTGTAAAATAGGGTTTGTGGCTAGTCTTGAAACTAGTCTAAAGCAGGTGTTTCAGGAAAAAACATCATAAATTCTTCATAATAGATCCAAATTTAGTAAGAAAAAATGTGTTGGTTAGAGTAAAGTATGTGTTATTTTTTGTAACATTTTTAGAGTGATTCAACAAATATTTTGTGTGGGTCACACTCTAGAAGGTCGCTCTTTAGAATAATCCAGAATTCAACAAGGTATGCCATTTTTTCTATAACTTCTTTTCTGAGAGGTTTCAATTAGTGACACATGGAGGAATTGCATAAAGAACATTAATGAACGTTTTATATCAGTTTCATATCTTTATTCATTACAGGTACATAATTATTATTATTTCAAGTTAAGGTTGTTGACTAATCCAAAACTAGTCATGTGAGACTAAAGAAAAGTTTGATGAAAATGCTAGTCTCTTGTTGTTAAAGTTAAGGAAGGCTTGCACGTATGTGATCATATACACCAATTATATTATATATTTACAAATCATATTTGGATGATGAAATTGATAAGGGATTTTGGTAAAGGTACATGTTGGGTACATGGTTGACACAAGTAGTTGATGAGTTGACACATACATGAGGTGTATAGTTGATGATGTTTGTACATATTGATGAGTCATTGTTTATGAGTAGGTGACGCATGATTGGTACATACCTGGTACATGGTTGGATGCACTTTTTTATGGTACATGTTGATTACAGGTTGTTTGGTATAGGTTGGTGCATAGTTGATGCACTTGTTTATGGTACAGGTTGATTACAGGTTGAGGTATGTTCGTACATATTAATGAGTCATAGTTTATGAGTAGGTGACGCATGATTGGTACATACTTGGTACATGGTTGGATGCACTTTTTTATGGTACATGTTGATTATAGGTTGGTGCACAGTTGATGCACTTGTTTATGGTACAAGTTGATTATAGGTTGAGGTACAAGTTGATGGATGGTTTATGCATGGTTCAGGTTTATTGCTACAGGTTTATAGTGGTATATCTCATAGTGATAGTGTGATAGTGGTTCCATAATTCTACTTCTACTTCAAGGAAGTTGGATAGGGCAAGGACAGGTGGTTGTAGCCACCTTTCAGTTGTAGCCGGAGAACATAGGGGGTTGTAGCCTCCTTCTTATTGTAGCTAGAGAATTGGGGAGTTGGAGCTTCCCTTAGGTTGTAGCCTGAGAAACTAGGAGGATGGATCCTCCTTCCAGTTGCAGCTGGAAAACAAAGGAAGTTGGTGCTTCCAATGAATGTAATTCTTCAAGACATATAAGATAAACCATTCCATGGTTTTTTCCCGCTTTGGGTTTCCACATAAAACAATGGTGTACTTTGTATGTGTATGATTGTTCATTTTTTCATTGATCATTATTGGATGATAATTCTACATTGATATAACACTTGGATTATTTGGTTAAAAAGGATTACAATTTCTCTATTACTGATTCACCCCCCCCTCTTAGTAATCCAACAAAAAATATAGTCATGTACCTTCCTATTTGTTAGTAAACCTCGCACAATATCCATGGAAATACTTTCCCGAGGTTGATTCAGAACAAGTAAGGGATGGTATATACCTCGCTTCATGTTACTAGGATTGTTGGTACAACAAAGTGTACATCCTATAATATATATGCTACATTTTATTGCATTATGGTCCTATACACATACCTCTGTAAGTTGGAAACCATCTTCCCAAAACTAAAATTCTTTCAACCTTGGAGGTGTGAGCCTCTTTGATAAGTTGCAATCGTTCACCATTAAGAACACAAAGCTTGTCGAGATTGTAGAGTAAATCATTCTGTAAATGATAGTCAACCTATCACCTTATTCTATATGAATTTGGTCCTATAGCTACTGAAACATCTCTTTGAAGTCCTTATCTTTTGTTTATTCCTCTTTATATGCATCATGGGTAAAAGGCTCCATGTGCATCAGAGTTCCCAAAGTCATAATCTTGGATGTGGGTGACCATGAAAGCATGGTTTCTAAATTAATTGTGCTACCCTTATTATACTTTATGATCAAATGAAATTGTTTTAAAAACCCCATCCACTTGTAATTCTTGGTTTGTTGTTGCTTACTATGGGCCTGCTAATACTATAGTGGTTGGTGATCTATGTGAATTATTGTCTCCTTTCCCATCAAATAGTTCTTCCACTTTATGACATCTTATACCAAGTCATAGAGGTCCTTGTAGTAGGTAGGGTATTTGAGAACTTCCCCATGAAATACTTCAGAATGATAGAAGATGAGCCTTCCTCCCTACATCAATACTCCTCACATGGCATACCCACTTTCATTTGTCTCCACTTCAAAGCCCTTTTGCAAGTTTGGTAGTAATAGAATTAGTGCTTGACTGATCTTTCTTTTCATTTCATCAAAGGCCTTCTGGTAATTATCCCCTCACTAGAAACTCTTATCACCAGTTGTTATGGTGTGGAGTGGTGCAATTATCACTAAAAATGAAGCTAAGAACTTCCACAAGTATTGTTTTACCCCAAAAAAACTCCTAACTTCAATGAAAGTTTTTGGAACTAACCATTTCATGATGGCCTCCATATTTGCAAAATCTATCTTGATCTCCCCTCCACCGATCACATACCTTAAATACACCAAAGAATACTGAGCAAACTCATATTTATTGAGATCGACCATCCGTTGGTGCATTGTCAGAGTCTCTAACAGCTGCATAAGATGTGAAATGTGATCCTCCTAGGTAGCACTATAAACCAACATATCATCCAAATAGAAAATAAAAAAATGAATCTAGATAAGGGCGTAAAACATCATTCATTAGTCTCATAAATGTAGCTGGTGTGATGCATAAATCAAATGGAATAACCAACCACTCATACAAACCTTTCATTCTCTTGAAGGAAGTATTCTAGGTATCTTATTCTTTTAATCATACTTGGTGATATCTTGATTTCAAACTTAGTTTAGTGAATTACTTGTCATATCACAACTAGTCCAACAGATCATCGATCCTTGGTAAAGGGTATCGATTCTTCAGTGTAATCTTGTTCAATTTCATGTAATTGATACACATTCTCCAAGTCCCATCCTTCTTGTGAATAATTATGATGGGTGACCCACAAGGTGATGTACTTGGTCGAATCACACCTTACTCCAACAACTGTTGCAACTTCTTCTTCACTTCATTCTCTTCTAGAATATCCTGTCTATACAACCCAATATTCATTAATGGGGAGTTTGGAAATAACTATGTTTGATGCTCTACATCCCTCTTGGGTGGTATCCCTTTAGGCTCCTTTGACACTCCTCTATATTCATATATGAACTTCTCCAACTGATGTTTCTACTCTTTGGTACACCCCTATAGGGATTCCTTCACTCTCATTGACTCATCATCAAACCGATTTTCTCTTAGGAAAAGAAAAACATATTTCTTACTAGAACTAATCAACTTCTTGGCTTGGTTAGAACTTACCAGTGATATATTTGACTTTCCTTTATGTTTGTTGATTATGTAGGATTTCCCATCCTTGATCAATCAATGTTGGTTGTCTCTCTACTTGAATATTCCATCCCTCATATACATGTAAGGGATTGCAAACACTACTCGACATACACCAATGGGTACTATGTCCAATTCCACTTCATCAATAAAATCAACACTTCTAGCAAATCTAATATTACACTGTTTCGTTACCTTTATATTTGCATCCTTGTTTACCCAACCTAATGGATAGGGATAGAACGATCATGAACTTGCAATCCAATATTGTTGACCAAATATGCTACTATGATATTAGTCTGTGAACCAGAGTCAAACATAGCATCTATCTTGGTCTTCTTGACCTGAATCTTAATGTGGAATATCTTGACCATCTTCTTCTCTTCCTGATGATAAATGATACTCAGATTCACCCCCTTTTGCATAGATTTGCAGAAAATATTTTCATCCACATCTGAGCTACTTTCAACCTGATTGCTTGAACATGTGTCTAAAAGATTATTTTTCTTTTTGTCCTTCTTGCAGTTCTTCGGGTTCAACTTTGGATGCAGTTTACAACATTTTTCCTCGGTCTAGAAATCCATGTTGCAATGATTGCAATGGTTGGTGGGATATTTTCACTGATGGGTAGTGGTTGTTTTATTATTATCTTTTCCCACTTTCCACTTCTTCTTCCCCTCCTTAGAAGCTTCTCGGTGCTATTTCTTCTTCGAACCACTTCGTTTCCCGTTATTTTAGCCTATGTTTTCCAGGTATTGTTCATGTACACACACCTCATCCACTATCCTTGGATTGAAGAGCATCACCTTATGTCATATATGAATATGTAAAACCCTCATATACTCGAGTAGTACATTTTGGTTCTTGGGAGAGATGGCCATCTTTCTAAACTTAGTTGTGTACTCCTATACACTCTTCCTCTTCCTCTTCCTAAAGTATTGTCATTGGATCCATTATTCCTATACATACCTGATAGGGTAGAACTAAGACTTGATGAGAGTTTTGAATTCCTCCCACCTAGTTACTGTTGGATCACCCTCCAGCCTAAGTGTTGCCATATGTCTTTCCCACTGGATAAAAGCATGGCTCTCTAAATTCAATATAGTAAATGTAATATTATTTTCTTCATCTATATGGTGAACACTAAAATAAAATTCTAGTTGTTGTAACCAATGATTCAGTTTTAATGCATCCATCAACTTCCAAGATTCTCCAGAACCAACTAGAGGGATGCACCAACCCCCTAGTTTACAATATCCAACCTGAAGGAAGCTACAACTCCCAAAATTTTCCAGCTCAACTAAAAGGAGGCTTCAACCTCCTTTCCCTGCCCCTTCCTTACTCCCTTTAATATTAATAAAAGAATCAACCTACCACTGCTACTTTCAATGAGAATCCTTCCTTCTTGATTTCACATTTCGGGGAGTAAAAAATGAGTATATGTCCTTGATCAAAAGTTTTTCTTACACTTAGAATATTAGGCTTCATATTTTCAACTAGTAGCACATTTTTTGCTTTATTTTTGTTGTTTCCCAGAGTGGTTGTGCCTTTTCCAAGTATTTTTGCGGATACATTATCTCCAAATGTGACACTTCATTTTTCCTTCTTTGTAATATTGAAGAATTTGTTTTTATCTCATGTCATATGCTTAGAGCATCCATTGTCAATATACCATTGAAACTTTTTGTTCTTGGCATACAGGGATACTTTACATGTTGTTTCGTTTTCTTCCACGTGTTTTTCTTTCCATATCTTTTTTCTTTATTGCTGAGAATATCTATCTTCAAAGATTGCATAAGAAATCTACATTCACTAGATTTATGACCATAATTATTTCACTTGTGACATTCAACATTGTAATATTGTAAAGTAGAGAATATGTTATAGTTTCTTTTATATGCATTATTCTTATTTTTCTTATATCTTTGGATATTTTTAAATTTGCACTTCCTATAGGATTTACAATGTACTTCTTTATGCCCAAAATTATTGCAAGAGTAGCAATATCCAAGGAATATATGTTGATATCTATTAGGGGTAGTCCTTCTGGTCACTGTATTATTTTTGTCTTCTTTTTATTTTATATGGGGTGCTGATTTTTATTTATTAGGAACAATCTTTAATGGTACCATATTCCCCGCGTTATCTTCCCTTTTTAAGGGGCTTCTAAGAGATTCTTCATAACTGATTGGTTGTTTTTCAATCTTTTGTTTTGCAGAGGTTGAATCTTGATCATATCCTAGTCCTACCTTATAATTTTTTGATATTTGACTATTAAGAATGTCATTCACTATTTTTTAACTCTTCTCAAATCTTGATTGGTTGTTTCCTTTCTCAAGTTCCCTCTTTAGTTGAACAATTTTAGTCTCTAGATTTTTACATTCTTGTTATTTTTCATTGAATTGTTTATTCAAGGCTTCCTCATTTATCTTGGCTTCTTGAAGTTGATTCTTCAGGTCAATGATGATTTTCTCTGATTCATTGATGGTTTTGAAAAACTTCATTTTCTCTTAATTGTTGTGCTCCTTGAAATTCTTGCAGTTGTCCCCTCAGTAATTTTTTCTTCCCTTTATACTTTATAAGTTCATCTAGAGCATTGATTAGTTTGGCTTCTGAGTCTACTTCTCCTTCAACCTCATATTTTTCCTCAATCTAAAAAGTATTTTTAGAAATATTATATTGGGTTTCTATACCCATAAATATATGTTCTGACTCTTCATCTCCACTCATGTTAGATGAACTATTGTCTTCTTTAGAGTAGATTTTTTTTTTCTTGTAGAATTTACTTTTGCATTGGGTTTTATCCTTTTTATGGTGTTTTTGATTGTAATCTTATTCATCATCATTATCCTCTTGTTCGGGATAGCGACATTTGTTAGTTAAGTGTCCAGTTTTTCTATAGTTGAAAAGTTTGAAAGGTAACTTCCCTTTTTGTTTTCCAAACACTTTCTTGAGTTTCCTTATAAAATTGGACTTTTCTTCATCTGATACGTATGAGTGATTTTCATTAGACATTTGCTCTTGATTGTTCTTTTCTTTTGATGCCTTGAAGGATGTTTTTCCTTTAGATGGTTTTTCTTTCCCTGTTCTCATCTCTTAGGCTATGAGAATCCCATGCAGTTTTTTACATTTTAAGGTTTTCAAGGTATTCTCGATCTTCCAAGGTAAATATATTATCATCATATCTCATTGGTAATGATATAAACGCCTTTTGGACAATAAATTGTCTTTAGATCTTCTCCCAATGCTCTGATTGAATTGATTATTTCATCCACTCTTTGAAAATATTGTTTAATGTTTTCTTCCTCTTTCATTTTCAGATTCTCAAACTACCCTTTGTATGTTTGAAGTTTTGTTTTCTTAAATTTACCATATCCTTCATAGATGACTTTAAGTTTGTCCCAAATTTCTTTTTCTTATTTACAATGCATCACTTTTACAAATATGGGGTTTTCTAATCCACCTAGAATTGCATTAACATCTCATGAATTATCATTGCAGAGTTTATTTGCAGTAGCATCTGAAGGTGCAGTAGTTAGTACAGTGTAACCATTTACCATAGATATCCAAACATCACATCCAAGATCCATTAGATATATTTACATCCTTATACTCCAAAATGCATAATCATTTCCTTTGAACAATGGTGCTTTGTTGGAGGACATTCCTTCTTGTTATCCATTGTATTTCTTAGAATCTACCTTCAAGTTTTTAGACCGTGGTGAAGGAAATTTCTATGATACCAATTGTTGAAATATTGGCCAATACTTAGAGGGGGAGTGAATCAATATTGCTTCTTTTTTAATATTTTTAATAATAATTAATTATTAAACTTATTAATCACAACAATTGATCAACAAGAATGTACCGAAAATAGAAATTAAATATAACAATAACAAAAACACAAGTTAGAATGTGTAGGAGACACCAATCTCTCTTCTTTTGAGCACCATTTCAAGGAGACATCAATCCCCTATTTAGAGCACCAACTCCATGTTTTCAAGTACCAACTTGAGGAAGCACTAACTCCCTTGTGTTCAAGTACCAATTTGAGGAAGCACCAACTCCCTTGTTTTCAAGCACCAACTTGAGGTGGCACCAACTCCCTTATTTCGAAGCTTCAACCTATAGAGGACTCCAATCCTCCCTTGATCCTCACTTCCAACCTCACTTCATGTGTATGTTTTAGGTTTCATATACTTAGACTCTGCTTCTATTTTTTATCTTTTGAATTAGACTACATAGACACTTTCCTTCCATTATACCTTTTTTTTTATACAATATTCCAATAGGTATGAATTTGAAACATTGTCTCTCTTTGTATGAACCAATGCACCTCATCATTTAATTTAATAATAATGCTAACATTATGTCATTAAAAAAAAAATCTTTAATTCAAAAATAACTTCAAATCCCTTGTAAGTTGTTCATCATTAATGGAATATATGGGTGCTAAAAATTGTTTATTGTTGTTGTAACAATTCCTTGAAAAAACCATGATCTTAAGGTGTTAATTATATTTAATCATATTTTTAGCCTTTATGACTTGATATAAGTTATGGATTGACTCTTCTTATTTTTTTCTCAGACTTCCATATTGATCCAACGATCTATGATCAATATTCGTTGTCCATGATCCATAGAATTTATGATTTCATTGTTTGTCAACCTCATCCATCAAATAATTGTTCCTCTACAGTTACTATGAGCATATTGTATTTGTTGGATCATTGAAGATCAATATTTTTTATCTGTAAACAAGAGCCTTATAGCCTATTTGTCTCACCAACATGGAATTCGTTTCTTAAAACAATTATAACTCTGGTTGTTTATATGACATGAAATTCTCGTCCACTCAAGCCACAAGTCGAGTCAGAAAATAAAATAGAGTCGACCACCCAAAATTTGAAATGGAAAAATGAGTTGGCCAAAATGAAAGTCGGGTCGAGGAAAAATAAGTTGACCAAATTTGAGTTGGAAAATAAAATAGATTCGACCATTCAGAAGTCAAAATGGAAAAAATAAGTCAACAAAAATGCAATTCAGGTTAAGGAAAAGTATGTCGACTAAATTTGAGTCGACCAAGAGTCAAGAAATGAAATTCGATATTATCCAAGTCAAAGTGGAAGGCAATGCAAGTCAAATTTATCCAAGCTGAATTTGAAGGAAATTCAAGTCAAAGTCATCCAAGTCGAAGTCGAAGGCAATGCTAATCGAAGTTGGAGGAAATGAAACTCAAACTCGAACTAATTGATAGTCGAATTTCTTCAAGTAACATATCAATATGTCTAATAGAGACTCTCATAATAGACCCTCTTACACATTTTATTGAGCACCAGACTTTGATCTTTCCCCTTTGCATTTAGATAGTACAAAGTTAGTATCATAAGTATTCAATGCATGAGTTTGACAATATCATATGCACAATTTTGATGATGATGACCATAATTTTGACCTCTTTGCATTAATTCAAATACCAACATCACATACTCTCTTTGAAATCAGTTTCAACTTCAAACATTATGTTCAATATTGAGCATGTTGATCTCCTTTGAAATCAATTCCAACACCATGTCCAACACCCCTGATGATTTCTCTCCCCCTATATTCTTTGCATGATGTCATGTAGATCAATGTGGAGTGGGAACTACTCTGATTTCCTATCGAAGATACTCAAAGGTCTCCCTTGGAAGAGGTTTGGTGAAGATATTTTCAATCTTTTCTTTTGTCCCAATGTACTGTAAGTTGATATTCTTTTATGTGACTTGTTCCTGTAGAAAGTGGAACTTGATAGGAATATGTTTGGTTTTGTAATGCATCGCTGGATTATTGGAGAATCTTATAGCACCGATATTGTCACAGAATATTGAAATAGGCTCATCATATTTTACTTGTATGTCTTGCAGGGTTTGCTTCATCTGGAGGACCTAAGTACAACATGCTATTACTAGAATTATTATGCTTTTATTGTGGACAAGGATACTGAAGATTCTTTCTTACTTAACTAGGATACCAAACAATCACCCAAGTATAGGGATACTCCAATGGTACTTCTTATATCATCAATTCTCCCTACCCAATACTCATCTATGCAAAAGAATGTAGTTATATCATTCCCTTTCGGATACCATAGTCCAAAATCTATTGTTCCTTTGAGATATATGAATATCCTCTTTACTACCATAAAATGGGTTTCCTTCGTTGCTGCTTGAAATATTGAAACCTATCCAACTACTTGCATTACATCTGGTCTTGATATTGTCACAAAGAGTAGAATTTCAATCATCAATCTATAACGTCATTGATCTTCTTCTTTAGAATCATCATATTTTCTCAAATTGCAATCGATCACCATAGGAGTAGTTACAGGTTTTCAATATTCCATTCTGAACTTATTTAGAATTTCTTTGATGTAATTGGTTTGGAAAATGAATATACCTTCATCTAGCTAAGATATCTGGAGCCCCAAGAAGAAAGTGAAATCACTAAGTAGGAACATTTTGAACTCACTCTGCATGTCCTTGGAAAAATTCAGACTCAACCTATCATAATCACTTCCAAAGATGACGTCATCCACATATACTTCAATGATAAGTATGTTGTCTTGATCCAATTTAATGTAGATATTACTATCTTCATTTCCCTTTCTGAATCCGTGTTGTTGTAAGTACTTTTCCAATCTTGAATACGAGCCTCTAGGGGCTTGCTTGAGTACATACAGATCTTTCTTTAATATACAAACATATTCTTCCCTTTTTGATAGTAGGAACTCTTTTTGTTGTTTGATGTAGACTTCTTCTTCTAATTCTTCATTTAGAAATGTTGATTTTGCGTCCATATGATAAACTATGATCCTTTTGGAACATTCATAGGCCAAGATCATTCTGATTACTTCCATTCTAGAAACACAATCACATCTTTCTTCAAAATATATTCCTTCAACTTTAGCATATCCATTCAGGTATGATTTTAAGGATGGAAATTTATATTAAAATGTAGAAATTTGGGCTAATATTACTAGTCCTGAATATGCAAAATGTAAAATGTTTGGTGAAAGTTTTGTAAAAATATTCGAATTTCTAAGTATTTTATATAGTTTCTTTAAGGTTTTGGCAATTTTTAAGGTTAAATAATTTTATTCTATGGAATTTGGGCGAATCATTTTTATAAAAAATGGAAATTGACGAATCGTTTTTGGAGAAAAACCATGGAAAATTAGCCCATTTGTGAAAATTAGCCACTAAAATCATCTATGTATCCATTGCATACTAACCTTACTTTGTTTATGGTTACTTTTCCATCTTCGTTTAGTTTGTTTCTAAACACCCATTTTGTACCAATTATGTTCTTGTCCTTAGGTATTGGAACTAGTTCCCATGTCTCACTATTATCTATTTGACTCAGTTCTGCTTCCATGGCCTTGAACCAATGTTCATAATTGTTGGCATCCTAAACGATTCTTGGTTCAACTGTGGATAATAATTCTAGATGTATTTTTTCTTATGTATGTGATCATTTTCTTCGAGTTTCTAATCCTGCATTTTTTATCCCCAATAATTTGTTTCAGTGGATGATTCTTTTGACACCAGCATTTAGGTGTCTTATAAGGTGCCTGGAGATCATGTTGATTGTCTTGTGTTTCTTATTTCTATATTTCTTGATGCTTCTCTTCTGGTTCTTCTTCTTCTACTACTTCTTCTTCTACTTCCTGCTCTTTTGAATTTTTGTTTTCTTCTATGGTCTTCAACACATTTGTTTCATGAATCTTTACATTGATTCTTTCCACTATTCTTTTTAGTCTTAGGATGTATAATTTGTATTCCTTTCTCTTACTTGAGTATCCAACCAATATGCCTTCATCAACCTGAGAGTCAAATTTTCCAATCTTATTATCTTCTCTTTTTATGTAACATTTTCTTCCAAACACTCTAAAGTGATTGACATTATTCAGTCTTCGCTTCCACAGTTCATATGGAGTCTTGTCATTTTTTCTTCTAATAATTCATATGTTCAAGATATTAACAGTTGCATGTACTTATTGTACCCAAAAGACATCACTCAACTTGGAATATTTCAACATGGTTTTGGCCATTTCCTTTATAGTTTTGTTCTTCCTTTCAATGACTCTATTTTTCTTGAAATCCATAAAGTATTTTGATGTGAACTAAAATCCATTGTCTTATCTCAAAAACTTAATTATCAAATCATTCTCATTTTCAACCATATCTTTGAATATCCTAAAACATTCGAATGCCTCTGGATTTTTCTTGAGAAAACATACTTTGGTCATTCTTGTGAAATAATGAATAAGTAGAATGAAGCATTGTTCACCATTCATCCCTTTTGTTTTCATAGGTCCACATATATCGATGTGTACAATATCCAATGGTTTTTTTGTAGAGTATTCCCTTGTCCTGAACTCATTTTTTGTTTGTTTTCCGTGTTGGAAGTTCTTGCACATAGTGTTTGTTGTCTTTGAAATTTTAAGTAAATGTTCTCTTACTGCTTATTTTTTGTTGATTTTGACAATATTATCAAAGCGCATATGTGTTGAAACACACATTGACACTGAGAGGGCAGGGGGGGGGGGTGAATCAGTGTTTAGAACTTTTGGATATGTTTCACACTTTCATATATTAACTAAATTAACTGAATAAGATATACGGATTAAAATTAATTATTCAGAAACATGTATAACACAAACTGTATGAAGTAGATAAAATATCATTATTTTATTTATTTAACTTGAATGAATACAAATAAAATCAATCCTTTAATATCTTCAACTTCAACTGAATATGAGAGATCCAATTCTCTAATACAATACCCAACTTGTAGTTATTATATCCTGCTGATAAATGAGGAATCCAACTCTCATAACAATACCTATCTTGTTGATCTCAGATCCAACTGATATGTCATCATGAGAAGACTCAAATTGTAAACATACACAAACCTGATAGAATGAAATTTCATTCAATATATATATCCACCAAGACATTTTGTCTCATCTCTGGACTCTTCTTCAATTGATATTTTCTGAATCACTTTTAATGAACCATATCTTATTAACTTCTTTATTTTTGATTTGTATGGATTTATATTGGGTTATCTATTTACCCTTTTTATGCGGATAGTTTATTCTTTTGGGCATGGATCTTAATGACACAATATCAACCTTATACAATATAGGATGAGTGTATCAAACTCATACAATATATTAGTCAATATTATCTTTCTACTGATATTCAACTTACCTTTATTACATTATGTCGAATATTGATAATTCTTGACATTCAAGTCACCTTCATAACATTATGTCCAATGTTGGAAATACTTGACATTCAAGTCACCTTCATAACAATACGTCCAATATTGAGAATGCTTCTCAAACCAATCAATCAATGATACTTCACCTATTTATAAAGGTTTGTTGGACATGGTGTCATTAGTTTGTTGTCATTGATTTCAAACAGTATAACAGTATGCAGAGTTCATGTTAAATAAATATATGCAGGTATCATTGATGTGTTTCATTGATGTCAAACAATATGAAATTATGCAAAGATTAAATCTCAAGAGAGGTAGCTTGCAGAGAATCTAAGTATAAAACCAAAAATATCAAAAGAGATGACACACATGAGGCTCAGAAGAATTTGACTCACATGATTTATCCATTATCATTTCAGGACAAACCGTGACGGTTAGATAATGTTTAAGTGGAATGATAGAGTAAGCCACAAATGTCCCAAAGTAGAGGCAAGTCGTTCAATCTAAGGAAACACTTCAGAATATATTGAGACCATCAGATCATGTTTATTGGAAGGACATGGTAAGACACAAATGTCTCGAAGTAGACACAAGCCATCTGATCTGAGGAAACACATCGAAAGATATCCTAACCGTTGGATCGAGGAAAGTAGAAGGATAGGATAAACAAGGCCAAAGGACTGAGATCCTGACAGTTGTTGGATCATGTTAATCCTTTTTGGGTTAAACAATGACCATTAGATGAAGTCAAGTTACTCGAGGTTTAGACTTTGGGGAATCTCACTTCGAGAGAATTGGGAAGTGGAGAAATTGAATTACCCGACGTCCCGAAGGCTGAAATGGTTGAGGACCTTTAGTTCTAGAAAATACATGATGACTGTTGGATCAAGATGATGGACAACTTAGGCATTGACCACTTCAGAAAAATGGAGTTGAAAACATGTAAATTCACCTGAAGGCCGAAGTTTCGAAGTCTTGAGGTTAAGACACGTAGCACACACATTGAGAGCCTACGTCATCAACAATGGCGTCAGCTAGGACACATGGAACAATCAGGTGGTGACAAGTGTGAAGGTCCCATAGGTACTTTAGGCATACATAAGCCACAAATATAGGTGACATGTGGCAGCCACTTAGGTAGTTCCATGTCAACAATGACATCAGTGGATATGTCACTCTGGGTGTATGGTATTCAGAGGTTTTACCACCATCAACTACCCGAAGCACCAAAGTCCGAAGTCAACATTGCTCATGGATCTAAGATCCTTTAGGAGCATTCTCAACCATTGATCATGTAGAGTGGAAGGATAGCATAAGAAAAGTTATTAACTGACAACAAGCAGTATCCACTGACGATTTACTTGAAAGGCCTCTGATAATCCTAGATCGTACATCTAAACGGAAGATTGAATATTGATCATCTGATATAGCATACACACTTCAGTGAAACACACTCTGAAATAAATTAGAACAACAATTACTTGGACCTCTGAACCCCCGAAGTCCAGGAGTACGAAAGCTCAGAAATACATCTAGACCATTTAAGTTTATGCATACATGTCAACTCATGATTAACACTTTGGCGAAATGCACTTCAGGATAATTGGAAGATTGCAAAGACCGGACTCCCGAACAACAAAGTTATGAAGTAAACGAGAATCGTTCACTCACCTATAGATTAAGTCATGATCGTCAATTTGTTCGTAACCTATGGACATGTCGGGATCGTCCAACTAATGGAAGATCAAATTTTGACCATCTAATCTGTTTCGGTGGAATCTGATTCACACTATTTGAAAGGATGCAAAGGACTGGCATCCCTAAGGATAAAGTACCAAAGAACACAGTTCCAACACTACACATATGGGGGGATAAAAGGAAAAGGGATAAATAAGAAGCACTAGTTGGAAGAATATATAAATGAGAAAGAGTGGTGAGAATAAAGTGTCTCTGCAACCCAAGAGAATAAGATCAAAACATAAGCAGTGTCCAAGAAGAAGAACTATTGGTTCTAGGGTGTATGCCAATGTCTTATTGAATATCAAGAACATAAGGAGACAGAGCAGTAGTTATGCAAGCCTGTGTGTATGATAGAAGACCTTTATTGTACTACACTAGATACATTGAATATTAAATCACAGAAGCCAAAGAGCAAGAGTTTAAGTTTGACTGCAGATAACCAAAACACCATACAAGCAGAGGTTACAACAAGACAAGTAGAAAGTGCAACAATTAATGATTCTAAGAAGAATTGAAGAATTGATAGTATCTCTGTGTGTTTATTAACACCTTGAACATATTACAGTAAGAGAGTTATAAGTGTAATAACCTACATAAAGGGAGGAAGGGTGGAGCAAGGGAAAACAAGTCAAAGTCAAAAATTCAAATCTGATAGGACTTGTGTTTATGGCCGCATGAATCAAATTCAATATGAAGAGAAGAAGATATTGAATTTCATTATGAAATCAGTTGGATGTTAGCAACAAATTCACATTTCGACAATAAATTTAAAACAGGGTAGTAGGGTGGTGCTAGGGTAGGCTACAAGCCTATAGGGGGTCATAGCCTCCTTCCAGTTGCAATTGGTAAATAGAGTGTCAAAGAATCCTTTCAATGGTAGATGATAAACTAGGGGGTCATAGCCTCCTTCCACTTGCAGCTGGTAAGTAGGATGTCGAAGCATCCTTTCATTGGTAGTTGATAAACTAGGGGGTTGTATCCTCCTTCTAGTTGTAGCGGGTAAATGGTGTGTGGAAGCATCCCTTCAGTCGTAGCTGAAGAAACTTGGGGACAGTCTCTCCATCAAGTTTTAGCTTGAAAATAGTTTTTTAAAAGAACAATTTATTAATGAGAAAAGAGTTGGTGGTTTTCCTTGTTGGGTTCCAGAATAAAATCTCGTGTTCATAAGGGTTTGTTCATCATATATTTCTTAATTGAATAATTAATGTGTGGGCTTAATATTGATGTAATTAATAAGAAAAAAGTAGGCAATATTGATTCACCCCCCCTCTCAGTATTGATGGATATTCCATCAATTGGTATAAGAGAAAGGTTCCTTTAAGAGCAGTTTAACAAACTGAAAGGAAGATCAAATTAATCACACATGGATGGAAAAAATATTTACATTGTGAATGGAACTCCAATACCTAGAAAAGAAGAATACATATTTTGGAGTACAAGATTGGAAATTCATCTGAAGGCATTGGGACACAAAGTATGGAAGTCAATGATCACTAATTACTTCCCACCAAATAGAGTAAGGAATCCAACTCAAAAGAAAGCCAAGAAAATTAACTCAATGGAAATGAATACAATCCTTGATGCATTACCTGATGATTTCAAAGAGAATATAAGTGAATGTAACTCTGCAAAGGAACATTGGAACAAGATAAGAGACCTCTACTCAGATGAGAAGTCAAAAGAAGCATATCAATCATAAAAAAATTCAGTCTACAACAATTCTAGTGATGAATATTCTTTTGAAGAAGACTCAGACATTGAAGAAGAATTCAATCTTGAAGCTGAGCTTGAGTGTACTTTGGATGAACTGAGAAAATACAAACAAATATGTAAACAACTAAAGGATATCATGCTAGAGAAAAGGAGGAAACAAGGTTCAAAGAAGAAATAACTTGAAAAAATCATAGTTGACTTTAGAATCCAAGTACAACTAGATCAAGAGATCTTGGAATCCTTGGAACAATATCTTAATAAGGAGCAACAAAAGGTTGAAGAGCTCAAACAACAACAGCTAGAAAGTGAGGAAGAAAATCAGACCTTAAAAAGACAACTAATATCCTCACAAGAGGAGCTGCACAATTCAAGACAACAAGCAACCATTAGAATGGAAGAATACACGAATTTAAAACAAGAAGTTGTTGGGCTCAAGGATCAACTGAAGGCTGCTGAAAATTCAAGAAAGGAACTAAATCCCTTGATAAAATTCTCAGGCTAAAAATATTTCCCTTGAAAAAATTTGGCCTTGGATATGACCAAGTACACATGGTTAAAGGATCAAGTCCTATTACTCAGATTGATGTAGAACATGACAAGTGGTGTGATGATACCTCCAAAGAAACAACTATGCAACAAAAGGATGAGAAGAATGCAAAATCCTATGCTCAAGAATCTGCTCATCCTCCCAAGAAGAGTAACCTCAAAAGAAATAGATATCACAAGCAAGAAGACCAAAAAACTACCAAGTACAAAAGTGCATCCTATGGGTATTGTTTTTATTACTATGATAATGTTGTTGACTACAAAACCAAGAGACACGGGTTGGAAAAACAAGAAAACACATGCATTTCAAGTGAAATGAAAGATCCTAACAACAAGACTGGGCTTGGGTATGTGAAGAAATAAAGTACTATTCGCCCTACTTTCAATACTAACAAAAAGGGGTTGACAAATAAATTCATTTTCAGAAGATCTTCACATATGTTCAGGGGTTATTGTTATTCATGTAATAACTATGGGCATAAAGCTATGAATTGTAGAGCATATGGAAGGAAAAACTTGAGGGTTAAGAAATATAACATTAAAGATAACCAAAAAGTAAATCAAGTTAAAATAATAAATTATATCTCCTTTACACCTCTACTGTTGGACACACATACCACACTTAGAGGGGGGGTGAATGAGTGTGGGGCTCTTTTTCCCAAAACTTCCCTCTTCCACAAAAACTCATCAATTAGCATTCAACATTTATTCATTACCCATTGTTTTCATTTATAACCAGTTATATGTGAGCACATATCAGCAACATATATCAGCAATATATCATCAACAAGTCATCACCACAATGAACAGAAAGAACACAAGATGTATGTACAATTTTCTTTTTATTACGGACTACAATCTTTGGAGTTTATCAGCAACAACTGAATAGAGTACAACTCTACAAGAGCACCAGCTCTATATGCAAGACTCAACTTTTATTCTCAGCACCAACTGAGATGAGGCAACAATCCTCAACAAATATCAATTTGTACCATAAACAAGAGCATCAACCATGCACCAACCTGTTCCAAACAACCTGTAATCAACCTGTACCATAAACAAGTGCATACAACCATGTACCAAGTATACACCAATCATCTGTCAACTAGTCATCAACAATGACTCGTCAATATGTACCAACATCATCAACTATACACCTCATGTATGTGCCAACTCATCAACTTCTTGTCTCAACCATGACTAGTTTTGGATTAGTCAACAACCCTAACTTGAAATAATCATAACTTTGTACTTGTACTGAATAAATATCTGAAACTGATATACAATGTTCTTCAGTGTGTTTTATGCAATTCCTCCAAGTGGTACTACTTGGAACCTCTCAGAAAAAGAGTTATAGCAAAAATGGCATACCTTGCTGAATTCTGGCTTATTCTAGAGAGCGGCCTTGTAGAGCGTGCCCCGCACAAAATATTTGATGAATAGATATAAAAATGTTACAAAGAATACTAAAGAATGTAATATAACTAACACAATTGTTCTCACTGAATTTTGATCTGTTATGAAGAAGTTATGATGTTTTTACCCGAAACACCTGATTTTGACTAGTTTCAGGACTAGCCACAAACCCTATTTTCCACGGAGCGTAACTCCCAAACTACAACGACCCACAAGATGAATTTTTAACCACGGATACTTGGATAGTTTTTCTCACTTGCATAGAAATTTCAGGATCTGAATCATTATAGAAAAAACTTTATAGTGAAAATGGTGAGATGACTTGTAAATAACATACCTTAGAAAGCACCATCAAAATAATTTATCCTTCCTTGCATTTCGGCCTTCTTTTCTTCACTTTCCTCAGAATTTCGGCTTATATATCTTGGGTTACCTTAGTCACCTATAGATATTCAATATCCTCAAGTGTTCCACACCAAAAATGCTCAAGAAGCTCTCACAAGAAGCTCTACATCAATACTCCAAAATATATTCCCACAAGAAGCTCTCCATTGATCCACAAAAAGGATGATCTACAAGAGACCATTTCTATCTTATTTATACTTTCATCCTTTAGGTCACTTAACC
>ML815909.1:0-29601 GCA_009831015.1 Picea engelmannii | reverse complement strand
TTTCCTTCCAATGAAAATTTCATGAAAAGTTCTTGAAAATTAAAAGCCACCATTCCTAATGATTGTAACCATTGGATTCCTAGTACAACATCTGCACCACCCATGGGTATAGAAATCATTGGAATATTCATTACATATTCCCCTATAGTAAGATTTATCTTATTGCGTTTTCCTAAGCAATTGATAGTTCCTCCATATAAAATCATTACTTGAAACTCTAGCACTGAATATACAAAGCAATTGAGATCTTTGGCTAATTTATAATGAATGAAATTATGAGTACTTCCATAATCAATTAGGACTATTACCTTTTTCTTTTTGATGTATCCTTCGATCTTGAGGGTTTGAGGAGTGCTAATTCCAGCCAATTCATTACATGATATCGTGGGAGTCAACTCTTCAGACGAAATTGCTTCTACATTTTCATCTTGAGATGGTTCTTGTTCTTGTTCTTCTTCCTCTTCATAATCTATGTAGAATAATTTCTTCTCACCACACTTATGTCCCTTACTGTACTTGCTATCACAATTAAAGCATAAACCTTTTTCTTTTCTTTCCTCCAATTGTTGAGGTGTTTTAAAATAAGGAGCATTGTTCTTTCTATAGATGTTAGGATTGGTCCTTCTAGTAGCCATAGCCATATTTTTACTTTCAACATTTATTGCCACGTTAAATGCATTCTCCAATGATTTGGGTTCCCAAAGGTGAACCTCATGTTGAATGTTATCCTTTAATGTCCCTATGAATACATAAATCAAGTGCTCATCTGGAATATCAGTTACCTTTATATTCAATATTTGGAAGTTCTCAATGTTCTCAATAATTGAACCCTTTTTCTTGAGATTTATCAATTGGCTAAAGAAGGTATTGCTCCTTGTATCCTCGTAGCATGCTATCATTTCTTCCGTGAAAATTGTCCAAGTGACGAGTGATTTGAGAGAACAAAGCCATCGATACCATACAAATTTATTAGGTTCTAAATATAAAGAAGAAATTCATACCTGTTGTGTATGTGGCACATTATGGAGATCAAAGAATTGCTCCATCTGAAGTATCCATGTTATTGGGTCCTTGCCATCAAAATTCCTCATATCAATCTTAGGAACGTGGCTAGTCTTCAAACCAAAGTTGGAGTTTCTCCATTCTTGATTCACCTTCCTTGTGTCCTCATCATGAATTTCATGGGATGCATTTTCACTTTCAGGTGTCTTCTCTATTATGAAATTTTTCAGTACTTCCATGATCTCCCCTTTTAAACCATACATCTTAGTATCCAACTTAGCTTCCATTGAATCCATCTTAGTATCCAACTTAGCTTCCATTGAATCGATCTTATTTTGTAGTTCATTTATGTCCCTACGCATTTCTTCACCTTCATCAAGAGTCCAAGTAGGATTTTATGGAGGCTTAGTTGGTGTAGAAGTTCCATTTTTTGGTGGCATGTTGGCCAAGTATCACTTTTGAACCTTGATTTTGAGGTGGTTCTGCTAGACAATATTTCTTCTGTTGTATCTCCCAAGTTTCATCCCTTCTAGGTATGAAACTTTATTTTATGTAGTTTTGTAATATTTCTTCTCTAGAATGCCATAGGTCTAATCAAAATTGGATGTGCCAAGTGGAATTTGCAGTAACTTCCCCACAACTTGCCGATTTGTGTCCTTTCCAGGAGATCTCACTTGTATAGTGTGCCCCACACAAAATAATTGATATAAAATTCTGAAACTCGCACCAAAAATACTACAGATTGTCCATGATCCAATGAAACCAATCCCACTCAATTCGGATACACTAGGAACAAGTTATTATTGTTTTACCTGGAACACCTTCTTGAGACTAGTCAATAGGACTAGTCAGATACCCTATATTACACCGGGTGTATCTAAAAATTTAAGATGACCCAGAAGCTGAAAAGTTTACCACAGATACCTTACTAATTTTTGTAAATATTCTCTAAATTTCAGGGTCTGAAACGCTACGGAAAAGTTTGTATAGTGAAAATTCCGCAATGACTCATTTCAGGATGATTCCAGAACCCTATCTTGTACAGGCTTTATATCCAAAAGTATAAGGCCTCAGGAGCTTAATTTCGAACCCAACGTACCTTGATCTGTTTGCTAAATATCCTCCAAGCCATTTCTTTTGAAACATTTTAAAAAACAATTTATAGAAAAGATTCCACGGTGTCTCAAATGTAGCACTGAAACCCCAAGACCTTGAGCTCTGATACCATATGTTAGGAACCAAATACCAATATAGCATAGAAAAACCTCAGAAAAGTACTCAACTCCTTGAAAAAGAGATAATTTCAGATAATAATCCTCTTTGAGGGGGAAGCCTTCATTTACCCCACTTAAATGTTCAAGTACAAGATGATTCAAAATGAAAATGTCTCCTTGGTATATATAGGAGACTAGGAGGTATAATTACAACTAATGGCCTAAAGTTGACATAAATAAAATAACATTACTAATATAATATGCCCCAATTAAGGGGTAATGAGCCAATATTAGGGCTTAGAAGTCTTTGCGTCTGACCTCTCCACACAACAGAAGCAAGTAGATAAGATTGTGGAAGAATACTTGGATATATTCTCCTCACCTACTGGGGTACCTTTGCACTTCTAGGTCAAGCACCCCATCGATATGACCTCCGGTGCACCGCTGCCCAATGGGACATTCTATCATCACTCTCTATTAGAGAATGAGGAGATCAAGCAACAAATCCAAGAACTGCTCAACAAGGGGTACATCCATCCCATCTCATTAACTTACGGGAGACCAATCATGCTGGTACAAAAGAAAGATGGAACCTGGTGACTCTGCATTGATTAACGGGCTCTGGATAATATCATAGTGATAAACTGGTACCTGATTCTGTGAATATACGACCTCCTTTATCAACTCATAGGGGATAAATACTTCAGTAAGATTGATCTGAAGTCTGGGTACCATGAGGTCCCGATAGAATAGACATATGTATGGAAGACCGCCTTCAAGTCATAGGAAGGCCTTTTTGAATGGTTGGTCATGCCCTTTGGTTTGACAAATGATTCGGCCACTTTCATGAGGATGATGGATGATATCCTGCAACCATTCACCAATAATTTTGTAGTGGTGTATCTGGATGACATTCTCATTTACAGCAAGACTTGGGCCAAACACTTGCAGCATATTCAGGAGGTTCTGCACACCCTGCGGCAACACGAGTTATATGGAAACTTGGAAAAAGTATCCTTCAACATGGATAGGGTCCATTACCTAGGCTACATCATTGATCAACATGGTGTACATGTGGATCTAGCCAAGATCCAAGTCATCCATGATTGACCAACCCTAACCACACTCACTAAGCTTCGAAGCTTCTTGGGCCTTGACAATTTCTATTGTAGGTTTGTGTTGGGATTCTCCCATATTGCATGGGCCCTCAGCCAAATCACCAGGGGTGGTGGTAAGGAAAAATTTGCATCGGGTTGGTCCTAACAACAACAATCCAATGATTCGAAGCAACGCTTGTTCTCATCCCTAGTAATTTCGCTACTAGACCTGCAACATCCCTTTGAGACCGAGACAGATTCTTCAGACAATGTTGTGGGCATTGTTCTCACTCAGCGCGGCCACCCCATGGCCTATCATAGTGAGACACTATCTGATGATGTCTATCAGTAATCTACTTACGACAAATAAATGTACTCCATTGTGCAAGCTTTCCACCAGTGGAGACATTACATTCTTGGGAAGGAGACAGTCATCCACACCAATCATAAGCCACTGCATTTTTATGGAGACACAAGGAAAATTGTAGAATCGATGCTATCAAAAGTGGTCCACATACTTGCAGCAATTCCACCTCAACATCAAGTATAAAACAGGAAGCACCAATCATGTCGCTGATTTCCTCAACAGACCACCATTCGTGGTACTCACCACGGTGCTAGATTCTTCCAGCCATGAGACCCTTGGATGGCCCCAACTCTATGAGATAGACCCAAACTTTGCCACCACCTACCAAATGTTGGGTGCAAACATAGTTGTCGATAATTTCTATCTTCAAGATGGGTTGTTTTGTCATTTAGGCCATATCTGTGTTCCATCAAGCGAGCGAGCGAAGCTTATATGGGAATCCCACTACAGTTGAATGGAAGGACACTTCAACATCGAAAAGACATTGGTGATGCTACAGAAACATTTCTACTAGCCGAAACTCCGACAGGAGGTCAGCAAGTATATCAGGTCCTGCACTGCCTATGTTATTTCCAAACCAACCACTAAGAAACAAGGCCTATGGACTACATGTTGGGCCTCCCTTCCGCCAGTTGAGGAAAAGACTGTGTTTTTGTGGTTGTTGACCTCTTTTCTAAGATGGTGATTCTGGTTGCCTAGAAGAAGAGCATCAAAGCAAAGGTCACTACCAAGATTTTCTTTGAACGGGTCTGGGTACATTTTAGACTCCCACAAACCATTGTCTCAGATAGGGACAACCATTTTCTCAGCACATTCTAGTCGATCCTCTGGTCACTGTTGGACACCAAGCTAACCAAATCCATGACATTCCACCCCTAGACAGATGGCCAAATCGAGGTTGTAAATCGAATGGTTTTGCATATCCTTCACATGTATAATTCAAAACACCCTCAGAAATGGGATGAGAGCCTTCCCTATGTCCAACATAGCTACAATCGAGCCTTGCATAGCTCAACCGACCATAATCCCTTTCAGGTGGGGTTGGGATTCCAACCATTGGGTTCCATAGATGTTGCACTTCCCCTCGTGGTCACCTCGACCGATTCATATCCTATTCCAACTGAAGCTGGCAAAGCCACCTGGTTCATTGATCAGATCTATCACATCCACCAACAAGTTCAAGATATCCTACAGAAGTCCAATGACTAGTACAAACAATGCCATGATCAACATCGGGTGCCACATAAGTTTCAGGTGGGAGACAAAGTTTGGTTGCACTTGCAGAAAGAATGCCTTACAGGACCCCATCGCAAGCTTCACTCACTCCATTATGGGACATACACCATCACCACGGCCATGGGGAATAATTCCTTTGAGCTCAACATTCTTCCTTTCCTTGGCCTGCACCCACTGTTCAACGTGGATCTCCTTCGCCCTTATTTCCCACCATTATTGGACACCTCAGACATAGTAGAATAGCTGACACCAATAGAGCTCAACCCCAACTGCATACAACATGAATCCAATGAACATATTGTGGACACACATATCAAGGGAAATTGACAGCAAAAGGATTCATTTTTATCGAGTCATCAAAACAGGGCAGCTCCTGCACCAAGGCAAGTGGCTCACCCAAAGCCAAATTCAGCAGAAATTTCCGCATCTGATGGGGGAAATCAATGCAATGGATACCATTTCTTCCTAATGAGGGAGGATTGATCCAGATGTATATCAGTGGCCACCCACCTTTTCCAATTGGCTCAAAACAATTTTCTGACAATTTTGGCAATTTACTATTTTTAGCAGTTTTCACTTTCGGGGCCATTTTGAGGGCCTAAATAAAGGTTTTTTGGGATAGAGATTCTCAATGATATCCTATTGCATGATTGAGGCCCCAAAATGAATCTCCTCGATGATATATTTCCAATGGACTATCATATTCCTAAAATGAATATCGTATGCAAAATTTACGGCCCAGGGAAGTTAATGTACTAACTTACACAAATGGGGCCGACATGACTTTTAGCGCTTCATCTCCTAGGGTTAGGTTTTTGGATGTCTAGGGTTTTTTTCATTCATGTTTATTGTAAAATTCCTTCATATCCCCATTGTAATGATCTTCGTGTGAATGAGCATAGCCTCCGCATCTCTTCTCAGAGATAAGCCGCCACCATTCTAGCAAGCTTGTTTCCGCTGCATTTTACAGTTTCAACTTATTTCATTATTGAATAGAAAACCAGTTTTATTGTATCTCTGTTATTTTGTGTTATGTATCTATTAATAATATGTATTCATTTTGTTCTTCTCATAAAATTTGGATCAGTGGTATCAGAGTGGTCTGCTCCTTGTTGTCTTAATGCATGTCCCCAACGAGGTCAGAGTACAAAGAGTTGGGTCTTGAGCTTGTTTCTCTTGAGGACAAAATCTCTTGCATGCCCAAGTGACCTCTCATGGAAGGAGAAAAAAAATCTGATGGGATAGGATATCCTTTCAAACTGTTGATTGAGGAATCCCTCACGCAACAGAGGAACAAGATGATGGATAGTTTTGCGCAAATCCTTCGGTGGCTACCAACAGGCGATGCATCTTCTTCGAGTGGAGCTGCCACCCCCTTCAAGGTACAAATAAACTTTGATATTCCTATATGTGAAGGTCATATAGATGCAGATGCTATAGAAAAGTGTTTGAATCTGCTAGAAGGGTATATTTCTGTCCATAAATTCTCGAATAGAGAAAAGATTACTTTTGTGCTCCTCAAAGCCATCCCTCATGTCAAAGATTGGTGGGAAACTTTCTGTGAGAAAAAGGAATTAGAGGAACCCTCATTATTTATAGTCACAACCACCTGGGATTCCTTCAAGGATTCTATTAATGAACAATACTACCCTGTCAGAAGTTATGATGACTTATATACCAAATGGACCACACTACGACAAGAAAGAGACCAAGCAGTGCCACATTTCACAAATATCTTCCATATCTTGCGCACCAAGATGGGTATCAAAGATTCGAAGTGAAATATGGTGCTCAAGTATCGTGGTGATCTGCATAGATACATCCAGAATGAAATGGAATTTCTAGACATCTCATCCTTGTGCTTGACCTACCGATATGCCGTCAAAATTGAACAGAAGCTCAAACAAAAGACGTGGAAATTTGGGCCTGGGAACCCCTCACAATAAAATCTAGGAAAGGGCAGCCCCAACCCACAGAACAAGGACAGAGAAAAATCGATAGTATCAAGAAAACTAGTCTAAGACTTAAGAAAAGAAGGACACTAGAAAGACAAAGACAGATACCGGGAAGTGGTGAAACTTCCATAAGAGCCCTTGGCATAACACTGTTGATTGTCGCTCAAAGTAGTCACTTGTGGCCGAAGTGAAAGCCTCTGAATCAAATACAAATTCCGACTCTATGCCAGAGATAGAAAGGGGAAGAAAAATCATTGACATGGAACCTAGTGCCACTATTACTACCACCAAGCTCCAGCCTAGTGAACCAGATGAGCCAGAAGAAGGAGAGAACCTATTCCATTTTCAAATGTGGGTAAAAGGCACCCCTTTGCACTTCATCATTGATAGCGGTAGCCAAAAGAACCTCATCTCTGTAGAGGTCATCAAGTGGCTGGCATTGCCCACAATGCCTCACCCACAACCCTACACCATTGGATGGCTCCTCCAAGGAAGCGATCTTTGTGTCAACCAACAATGTCGACTTTCATACGACATCAAGCCCTTCAAAGATGAGGTATTGTGTGATGTTTCTCCTCTCAAAGTTTGTGATGTTATTTTGGGCCAAACTTATTTATGGAAACGTCATGTTCTATATGGGTCTAGGCCTCATAGTGTTATTATTACTTTGAATAGGAAATTGTACAGGATACCTGAGGCAGTCCCACCTAGTGTTATTTCCTTGATCTCTGCTAAGTAATGCAAGAAGGTCATCTCTCAGAGGACAAAGTTTGTCTTCTTTGTGATTCATTCTCAGAATAAGTGAAAGATCACAGCCACATCTAGGGTATCTACATCCGACCTCTCTGCACAACAAAAGAATGTAGATAATTTCGTGGAAGAATACTCAAATATCTTCTCCTTAGCTACCGGGGTGCCTCTGCACTACCAGGTCAAGCACCCCATCGATCTGACCCCTAGTGCACCACTTCCCAATGGGTTAGTCTATCGTCACTCTCTATTAGAGAATGAGGAGATCAAACGACAAATCCAAGAATTGCTCCATAAGGGGCACATCCATCCCATATCATCACCTTGTGGGAGCCCAATCATGATGGTACAAAAGAAATATGGAACTCGACGAATCTGCATTGATTACCGGGCTCTGAATAAAATCACAGTCAGAAACTGGTACCCGATTCCCTGAATCGAGGACCTCCTTGATCAACTCATAGGGGATAAATACTCCAGTAAGATTTATCTAAAGTATGGCTGCCATCAAGTCCTGATAGAACAGATAGATGTATGGAAGACTGCCTTCAATTCAAAGGAAGACCTTTTTGAATGGTTGGTCATGCTCTTTGGTTTGACAAATGCTCCAGCCACTTTCATGAAGATGATGGAGGATGTCCTACTACCATTCACCAATAATTTTGTAGTGGTGTATCTGGATGATATTCTCATTTATAGTAAGACTTGGGCCGAACATTTGCAACATATTCAACAGGTTCTACACACCCTGCGACAATAGAAGCTATACACCAACTTAGAAAAATGCTTCTTTGGCATGGATAGGGTCCATTACCTAGGCTACATCATTGATCAACATGGTGTACATGTGGATCTAGCCAAGATCCAATTCATTCATGAATGGCCATCCCCAACCACAGTCACTGAGCTTCAAAGCTTCTTGGGCCTTGCCAATTTCTATCACAAGTTTGTGTTGGGATTCTCCCATATTGCATGGGCCCACAGCCAAATCACCAGGGGTGGTGGTAAGGAAAAATTTGTGTGTGGCCCATTCCAACAAAAAGAATTAGATGATTCAAAGAAGTGCTTGTGGTCATCCCCGATACTTTCACTACCAGACCTGAAACATCCCTTTGCGATCGAGACAGATGCTTCAGACTATGTTCTGGGTGTCATTCTCACTCATCATGGCCACCACATGGCCTATCATAGTGAGACACTATCTGATGTTGTATGTAAGTACCCTACTTATGACAAAGAAATGTACTCCATTGTGCAAGCTTGCCGCCAGTGGAGACATTACATTCTTTGGAAGGAGACAGTCATCCACATTAATCATAAGACACTGTAGTTTATGCAGACACAAGGAAAATTGCAGAATGACCGCCATCAAAAGTGGTCCACAAAATTGCAGCGATTCCACTTCAACATCAAGTATAAAATAGGAAGCACCAATCACGTCGTTGATTGCCTCAACAGACCCCTAGTCGCAACACTCACCATGGTGCTAGAATCTTGCAGCCATGAGACCTCTGGATGGCCCCAACTCTATGAAACAGACCCGGACTTTGCCACCACCTACCAAATGTTCGGTACAAACATAGTTGTCGATAATTTCTATATTCATGATGGATTGTTGTGTCGTCTAGGCCATATCTATGTTCCATCAAGCGAGAGAGAGAATATGATATGGGAAGCCCACTACAGTCATGTGGTAGGACACTTCAGCATTGAAAAGACAGTGGCGATGCTACAGAAACATTTCTACTGGCCAAAACTCCGACAGGATGTCAACAAGTATATCAGGTCCTGCACTGCCTGCACTATTGCTAAACCAACCACTAAGAAATAGGGCCTGTACACCCCTCTTCCTACTCCTAATAGGCCATGGGAATCCATCTCAATGGACTACATGTCGAGCCTCCTGTCCACCAAGAGGGGAAATGATTTTGTTTTTTTGGTTGTTGACCACTTTCGTAAGATGGGGATTCTGGTTGCTTGTAGGAAGAGCATCACAATAGAGGCCTCTTCCAAGATCTTATTTGAATGGGTCTGGGTACATTTTGAACTCCCATAAATATTTGTCTCATATAGGGACAGTCGATTTCTCAACACATTCTGGTTGAGCCTCTGGTCACTACTGTACACCAAGCTAACCAAATCCACGACTTTCCACCCCCATACAGATGGCCAAACCAAGGTTGTAAATCGAATGGTTGTGCATATCCTTCACATGTATAATTCAAATCACCCTTGAACATGGGATGAGAGCCTTCCCTATGTCCATCATAGCTACAACCGAGCCCTGCATAGCTCAACTAGCCACAACCCCTTTCAGGTGGGGTTGGGATTCCAACCATTGGGTCCCATAGATGTTGCACTTTCCCTTGCTGTCACCTCAATCGAATCATCTCCCATTCCAACTAAATATGACTTAGCCACCCAATTCATTGAGAGGATCCAGCACATCCACCAATAGGTTTAGGATATCCTACATAAGTCCAATGACAAGTACAAAAAATGCCATGATCAACATTGGGTGCCACATAAGTTTCAGGTTGGAGATAAATTTTGGTTACACTTGCAGAAAGAATGCCTTACAAGACCCCATCGGAAGCTTCTCTTACTCCATTATGGGACATAGCGTATCACCAAGTCCATGGGGAATAATTCTTTTGAGCTCAACATTCCTCCTTTCCTTGTCCTGCACCCAGTGTTCAACGTGGATCTCCTTCTCCCTTATTTCCCACCATTATTGGACACCTCAGACGTCGCAGAACAAATGACACCAACAAAGATCAACCTCGAATGCATCCAATAGGCAGCCAATGACCATATTTTGGACACACAGATCACGATAACTCGACAGCAAAGGATCCATCTTTATCGAGTCATCAAAGCAGGGCAACTCCTGCACCAAGGCAAGTGGCTCACCCGGAGCCAAATTCAGTAGAAATTTCCCCATATGATGGGGGAACTCAATGAAATGGAGAACATTTCTTCCTAATAATGTAGGATTAATCTATATGGATATTGATGGCCACCCACCTTTTCCAACTGGCTCAAAACAGTTTTCTGGAAATTTTGGCAATTTACTATTTTTAGCAGTTTTCACTTCCAGGGCCATTTTGAGGGCCTAAATGAAGGTTTTTCGGGATCGAGCTTCTCATTGATAGCCTAAAAATGTTTGATTCCCCAAAATGAATCTCCTTGAAGATACCTTTCCAACGGGATATCATATGCCTAAAACAAAGATTGTATGCAAAAGTTACAACCCCGAGAAGTTTATGTACTAACTTACCCAAACGGGGCCCACATGACTTTTGGTGCTTCATATCCTAGGTTTAGGTTTTTGGATGTCTAGGGTTTTTGGCATTCCTTTTTATTGAAAAAGGACTTTAGAGCCTCATTGTAATGATATTCTTACGAATGAGTGCAACCGTCACATCTCTTCTCAGAGATAAGCCACCACCATTCCAACAAGCTTGTTTCCGCTACATTTTACAATTTCAACTTATTTCATTATTGAATAGAAAACCAGTTTTACTTTATCTCTGTTATTTTGTGTTAAGAATCTATTAATAATCTGTATTCATTTCGTTCTCCTCATAAAATCCGGATCAATTCTAATTACAAATATGGATTCTTTGTGAAAAAATAGGCAACTTCACATCACCTAAGCATGGGTATGCCTGCCTCAGGATAGATAGTATTACAAACCATACCTTGTGTTTCTTTTGATGTTTTTATAACCTATGGATTATAGTAACTTGATGATTGATCTATGAGAAGTCCCACTTCTTGAAGATAAATTGGATACTATATGTTTTCCATCTATTTCCTTATTGACCTCACACATTAGGGGGAATATAATGTCACATCAATTTTGTCACCCTATACCAAGTTTTTCATTGTCCATCTACACTCATTTACCCTCACCTAAAATAATTTCCTAGTGATTAATATAATCATTGACTCATAATCACTTGTTCGAAAGGGCCATTATTCCCTAAAAAAAAATGTTTTTCCTCTCAATCGAGGGTTTCTTTGTTTATAGTTGTTCGCATGCAGTGGGAAAACCTAGGGTTCAACATGAATTCACCAAAAAAACCCTCATATACCAGCCCTTTTAGCATCACCCACAAACATGTGAAGTCTCACCTGAGGTATCTATGGAAATTGAAAGAACCAGGTTTCCACACTGATGAAGGGATGGGAGGAAGCACTTCTAATCATTCTACTTAGAATTTGTTCATTATATCTTATATCATGTGCACAGAAACATAATAACATGTAACATATTCATAGTAACCAAAAATTCATTATACACACACAAACAACAAACAGATCAGAACACATAGACACCATGATTTAACGTGGTTTACCCAAGATGGGCTACATCCCCAATGACCAACTTCTTATTATATTATTCAACATCATCTATTATAAAATATGTGCACTGTGCTCATACATTATTCCCTTGTCATTCTCCTATCCCTATATCTCTCTTTGTCTCTCTCCACTCTTATATTCCTGCATACTTTGCATATTTTTCTACTTCTTACTCTACGACTACTCTCTATCCCAAAAATCCTTACGTATTTATAAAATTACAATAGGGCTTAGCCCTTTTTGATGGACCAAAATTTCTAACTACTTCCATCGATCTTTCCTTCCTTTACGCGCGTTGATCCCTAAAAGTGTTCCCACTATTTTTGCTCCATTTTCACGTGCTATGTAGTTCCCAAAACAGGTCCCAAAAATCTTGTCCCAAAATGGCCCCCAACAATTACATGTGTCTCATCCCAAGTCACTCGGTCCTTCTATTGCGCTCCCTGCCACATCATAATGAACTTCTGAATAATTTCCTTCATGGTTGTGACCTTCTCCTTTGCTTGTGCTTCTTGCGTCAAAATCGCCTCTATTGTATATGTAGTAATGGGGGTCTTTAGTTTTACTACATTGTCTTGGACTACTTTCTTAACTATGCCTTATGCAACTGCAAGTTCTTTAGTCACCTAGAATGCTTCCTCCTACAATGGCTCAAGATTCTACATGAGAGTATGTTGTCCATCTCTTATCTCATTTATCTCATAGTTCATTTGCCTATTCTCAACTATTGCATCCATTATTTTTTTTGGTAGCAGAGTTCTCATTGTTTCTTTGAACTTCTACACCTTCTCTTGCATAGTCAGTAACCTTTGTTCTCTTGCTTGTATATCTCCATTCTCCAACAAATGAGTCCAGACTTGTGTAATCACTTCATATAGCTTTGTGCATTACTCATCCAAGCTATTAATAGTCTACATGGTGGTCATGGTTGTCTTCTCCCATTTCTCCCTTTCTTCTGGAGGGGTACTTGGTGTTGTGCTATATTCGAAGTCAACTATATTTACATAGCATCCATGAATGGATTCACTTATCTTTGTCACTTTCTCTTCCAAAGTAGTATATTTTTCCATCTGTACCTCTAAGATATTGTTGTATACCTCCTGCATTGCATGTTTCAACTTTTTTGTACTCTGTGCAGCCTCGTCCCGTTCTAGCATGTGTTTACTATACTCTATGTCCAATACTTCATTGTCTGCAATCACTTTGGCCAACTACATAGAAGTCGATTTTGTGTGAAACTAGATCTCTTGTGTACTTGTCTGCAAGATATGTAGCATGTTCACTAGTAATTGTGACAACACTAAGTCAATATTGCTTATTTGTTATGTGCACTCCTGCATTTTTTTCGTGGGGAACTCTATGGCCTTTGCTAATATATTCATGATTTGGTTCTTTGTTGATATTGATGGTGGTTGATATGTTTTTTTTCATTATTTGTTTTCTATGTTGTGCTCTCTATCTGTTCTTTTTTCGTTCAGATTGGTGCTATCCTGGTCAATTCCAAAATTTGGCATAGTGTATCTATTTATGTTTTCATATTCATATGCATTTATTCATGATTCTTCATATCTCATTGAAATGCTTCTTTAGTGACTTATTTCACCTAATATCCAATATTCTCCAAGTTATCTTTTGTTAAGGCCTGGATAGTTTCCTCCTTTGAGGCTTTCCTCTTCTTATGTTTATGTGTTGATCGCTCCTTTGGATGTTATTTTATTTTCTCTCTAATAGGTGGTGATGGTCGAGTTTCAATTTCACCATTACCTTGTTATTCATGTTCCTGTTCTTTTTCTTGATCCTTCTCTAGGGATTGTGATTCCTTCTGCACTGTTTTCATGACTAGGTGTTGGTTGTGGATCCTGATTATCTTCATGATTCATAGGTTTATTTTAGTCATGCTTGGAACCCATTCCCTAATGGGGGGTGTGGGAGGGATTCCCCCCCCCCACAAATGTCTCCAGGAGGGTCCATGGGAGGGGTGGAGAAGAGAAATTTTGGGAAAAAAATCCTTGTAAAATATTTTAATTTCATAGTCAATCAAGACCGTTCATTATAAGGTCGCATATCTGAGGGTAGAAGTTATTTTTAATGGACTTTTTTCCCTAGAAGGAAACCCTCTTTTACGAGGGAATTGTATTATGGCTATGTATGTGTGTGAATATTGTATTGTGAGAGAGGATATTGTGAGAGAAAGAACAGGAAGTTACAATGGGTGTGTTGTAGGTTGTATCCCTTCATTTTGTTGGATAATAAAAGGCAAGGACCTAGCAATTTATTTGGTGGACGTATACCACACTTGGTGAACCATGTATATTTGTGTATCTATTGTATTGCATATCTTCTGTGTTTTATTTTATTGCTCCGCGATATTATTTTTATAGCAACTAGTATCAAAGAGAAAGGTAACTCATAGGAAAAGAGGGTTCCTAGTTTGAGTGGGAGCAATGTCGGAAGATGGAAACTTTAGGGTCAAGAAATTTAATGGCCAAAACTACCAGTTATGGAAGATGCATATGGAAGATTATTTATATCAGAAGGATCTATTCCTACCATTGGGAGGAATATCAAAGAAGTCAATGTCCATGAAGGAATAATAATGAGAGGTTCTTGACCGAAAGACATTAGGAACAATACGATTGATCCTAGAATCAGTGGATTTCAATATCTCAAAACAAAATACAATGAACAATCTGATGGATGCATTGGCTAAACTGCATGAAAAACCCTTGACATCCAATAAGGTATTTCTCATGAAGCGATTATTTAATATGAAGATGTCAAAATGTGGGTAAGTTGTAGATCATTTAAACAAATTTAATACGGTTACTAATCAACTAAGTTTTTTAAAAGTGGAATTTGTTGATGAGGTCAGGGCTCCTCTAATATTGTGATCATTTCTAGAAAGATGGAGTGACTTGCTCATCGATGTAAGTAACTCTATCTCTGGTTCAAACACTCTGAAATTTGATGATTTTGTTGGTGTTATCCTTAGCAAGGAAATGTTATAGAATAACATAGGTGAGACATCAAGTAATTCATTGACCATGGACAATAGGGGAATACAAAAGGATAAAGGAAAGTTCTCAGGGATCCGTGGTAATTCTAGGAAGATCATATCCAAATCCAGACTAGGAAATATAGAGTGATGGAATTGTGGGAAGAAAGGACATCTGAAGAAATATTGTAGAGTGATGCAAGAGCATCGCCATCAACATTAAAGAGGTGAGGTGGAAGACAACTCAGCACCCAACACGTGGATTTGAAGTTGTTTTTGAATTCCAAGGAGGAGTGTTTCTTTCTGCTTTGGAAAATATTGTAATTTAAAGTTTTAAAATATTTTGAGGCAAGATCCATCACCTAAGGCCACCAAGGATTGTAATTGCTTTTAATTGAAAAGTAAGGTTGTACATATAGTGAGTATTGACTCATATCTGAATGTAACTTCCATTCAATGTAATAGTCCTCAATTTATGAATGTAATTACTTTGATAGGATAACACTAAGGTAGTCTAGAGGGAAGTCTCGAGAAGCCCCTCATTGTATAAATATATGTATTGTATGCCCAAATGAGGCTACTAAATGTTATTGTAGAGATTGTTGCATATTTTTATTGATGCTGGGAGAGTTTTTGAAGCTTAGGAAGAGTTGCAAAGAGCTGTAGGAATCCATGTACATATTTTACTGAATGAATACAAGAAGAGAGGTTTGATTCCATATGTATGGTGTTGTTTTCATTTGAGTTATTTGAGTACATCTAATGTTTCTTTATGTTCTTTGTGTTTTATATGTTTATGTATATTTTATGTATGAATATGTTTTTCATGGGTAAGTGTGGAAACCTTTGATGTTTCTATAAGTTTCATTTGTTTTCTATTTTGATATTCCTAGTGCAAGGAGTGCACAAAGCCCGCAAGGAGTGCATAGGCCGAGTTGAGATAGAGTCATAAGCTCAAGAGAGATAACATGAATTTACAGTGGAAGTGCAAGGAGTGCATAGTGGTTTAGTTTAAGTGAAGAGAGTGGAAAGTTTATCAGTGGAGAGAAAAGGTTTGAGAAGACCCGTGCAAGGAGTGCATCGGGCCAACACTTTCTTTAAGTGTTGAAGAAGTTTTAGAAGGGATGAGCACAAGGAGTGTGTAAGGGAGATTTTCTTCAGAAATATCTAATTCCATAATTTCTCAGAAGTTCAAAGGCTACAAGGAGTGCGCCAGAGGTATGAAATACATCAAGGAACAAATCTGAGGAGAGACAACAAACATGTGATTTCAGTAGGACAGACTTAGAAATTTTCTACGTCAAAAAGTTTTAAAAGTTCCAGAAGAGTGCACAGGAGGGCACCAAATATTTTGTTTATCTCTTGCAGTCAAGTTCAGGAAGGATAGTGATCAGAACGTTCAAGTAGGGGAAGATTCATTATTTAAAAGTTGAATGGTGGATATTTCATCAAGAGGATCTAGGGTATTTTGTCACCCTTATATCTAGAGAAGTAGCACAGGGTTAAACCCTGTAATTATCTAAGGATTTGCATGTTTGAAGAAGTTGTGGATCATTTCCAAAAGAAGGAATTATCAAGGATCAATGATCTACAATAAATATCCGTTCGAGAGGTTGGAATATGGTGGAAAACCGTTGCATCAGGAGGAGATACGTGAAGTTTAATTGGCAAAGTCCTTCAAACTTTGTGTATTCAGAGGATGCGATGTGTGGAGAAGTCGAGACCTGTGAAGTCCTGAAGGCCAGAGTGAATCGTGATCATCCAAAAAGTGAGGACACATGTCATCAGATAGTGTACTATGATGAACTGGAGTTTCATGAGAAGTAGGAGTGGATAACTCCTGAAGTCACGAAGGATGAAACTCATCCAGGTCATCCATCATAAAGGACGTGCATCGTCAGATCACGAAGTCCAAAGGATAGATACTCTAGGAGAATAGTGGGAATAAGAGGTCAATATTTCCAAAGTATCAAAGTCCAAAGTAGATATAGATTGTTGATTTCAGAAAGGGTATGTGGCAACAGATCCAGAGGTCCAGTGCTCCGGGGATAATAGAGTAGTTTTTTGGAAACTCGCAGAGGCTCAAAGCCTCGAAGATAATCCCAAACATTCGTTGAAGCGAATGTGTGGCACAAGATCCCAAAATCTAGGGATTTAACACTTCAACAACTTTCCGTTGTTGTGCAGACATGGAAGAAATCGTCGAAGTTCCAAAAATGAATCCTAATATTTGATCTAGGAGAGGACACATGGAGGTAGGAGGACCTGTTCGGAATTTCATTGTCAGGAAATATAAAGTGTTGTGTCATGTGGAATACCAACGAAAATCACCACCACCCAAAGGGAACTGATATGGACCATCCATTTGGTTGGAGGTTGTGGACAGTTGATCTTAAACTTAGCATAAAGCACTTTTAGGTGATCCAGGAGAATTGTATAAAAGGGCATTGTAAGAAAATCATCGAAGCCTGAAAATATATCATCTGAATCATCGATATCAACACTCATTTTGAACCATTTATCTTTTTTCTCAGTGTTCGATAGTTCAAGGAATCTATGTTGAGAGATAAGAGGGGATAGAAAAGTCCCGAAGTCCCAAAAATTTTACGATTTGAATATTTGGCCCAAGGTTTGGGATCTTGATCTTCGAGGAGACTTTGTAAGGGCTCGGTGACTCTTGAAAAGGAAAAGTTACACTCGAGACTTTTTTTTAAGGACCTGTGCATTAATATTTTTGGCCCAGAGGGAGCATGTGAGCTAATTTCATCTCTTGATTAGAACGATCCTAGACCGAGAGGTCGAGCGTACCCTAGGAGAGGGTGGGGTCTGCATCAAGTGGTATCAGATCCATAAGTAGGCTATGTGTGAAAGAAGTTTTGGAATCATGCTACCAAGAAGACACAGGAACAGATCTGTAGCAAACCCAACCATGGAAGAAGAAATGAGGCAACTTCGTGCAAGATTAGATGCCATGGAGATAGTGTAGAGAAGATAACCCGATGATGGTGACGTTCACAAAGATGAAAGTGAAGAGATGGAATTAGAATTAGCTCTAGGAGAAGATGTTGTAGAGGAATTCTTGTTGAATTTTTTTTCAAGAATGGGAGCCAGAGAAAAAATTTAAATCCAAATGTATGAAAGAAACTTGGATGTTGAAGAGTTTCTAGATTGGATAAGATCCCTAAACAAGTACTTCTATTATTAAGATATCACATATGAAAAGAAGTTGAAGAATGTTGTTACCAAACTAAAGGGACATGCAACGCTATGGTGGGATGAACTGCAAGATGACAAAAGGAGAAAGGGTAAGAAAAAACTAAAAAAATTGGATAGGATGGTAGCTAAATTGAAAGCTAAGTTTGTACCCAAGGACTATCAAATAAATATGTTCAATAGATTATAGAACCTAAGATAAAAGGGTTTGTTAGTGAAGGAATACACTGAGGATTTTTACAGATTGAATATCAGAGCAGGACATAGAGAGAGTGATGATGAAAAGGTTTCTAGGTATATTAATGGCCCAAGATATGAAATCCAACAGGAAATCAACATGATGACCATGAGAACAGTGGAAGATTCTTATCAGTCAACACTGAAGGTAGAGGAATATATGGCCAGAAAACAAAGACAACGAAATAGCGGAAAAATTCCAAGCAGAGGCAAAGGAAATGTCTAAGAGAAGTTCCATAAACCCACAACCGAAGTTGGAAAGTCTCATAGTCATACAGAAAGAGGAGGAAGTTCCAGGGGTGGAAAACATGGTGGAAGAAACTCTTTTTCTTGAGGAAGAGGAAGAGGTAGAGGGGGAGAAGTGAGATGATATGCGTGTGGAAAGATAGGGAATATGTCTTGGGAATGTCCTGAGAGGAAAAATAAATAAGGAGGTGGAGAAGCTCACATTTCCAAAGCTCAAAGAAGGAATTTTGAGGCAAAAGTAGCAGAATATGGGAAATCTCTCATGATGAGGAAAATTCTCTTAAATCCACTGAAGGAGGTGGAAAAAACTGTTCATAGAAATAGTCTTTTTAGGACTACTTGCAAGACCAAGGAAAGGGTATGCAAGGTGATCATAGATGGTGGTAGCACTGATAACCAAGTATCCATAGAAATGGTGGAAAAGATGGAGATGGAGACAACTACATATATGCACCCATATAAAGTATTGTGGTTGTAGAAGGGACACCAAGTCATGGTAAGTAGACAATGCAATGTTTAATTCAAGATAAGAGGTTATAAATATGAGATTCTGTGTGATGTAATACTGATGGTATGTTTGTCATGTTCTGTTGGGAAGTCCATGGAAATTTGATAGAAATGGCATACATGATGGGAGAAAAAATACTTACACCCTTGAGAAGAATGGTTATACACATATGTTACTACCAATGGAGGATAAGAAAGAAAAGGAAAAATCTAGCCCAAGCATATTTCTCATGAGTGGGAAGGAACTCTTGAATGAAATCAAAAGGTAACAGGAGATGCAGTTTGTTGTGGTGAGAAATCCTAGAGTCATCCTTACAAGTACTTATGTGGTTGATATTCCTTTAGAGATTCAATAACTGTTGGATAATTTTGTTGATATTGTGGTGGATAAGTTAACTTGTTCTTTTCCACCCATTTTGAGTATTAGTCATGACATTGACCTTATTCCAGGATAAATTTTGCCAAACAAAGAAACATATAGGTTGACACCTCAAGAGAATTAAGAGGTCAAGGATCAAGTCCAATATTTGTTGGATAAGGGTTTTTCTAGAGAAAATTTGAGTCCATGCACAATGCCAACTGTGTTAAGTCCAAAGAAACATGGAGGATAGAGAATGCGTATAGATTCTAGAGCCATCAACAATATTAACATCAGGTATATATTCGCTTTACTCAAAATGGATTATTTGATGGATTTCTTGAGTGGAGAAAATTACTTTTCCAATATAGACTTGAAGAGTGCCTATCATCATATAAGAATGAGAGAAGGAGATGAATGGAAGACAACATTCAAGATAAATGAAGGGTTGTATGAATGGATTGTTATGCCATTTGGATTAAAAAATTCCCCAAGAACATTCATGATATTTATGAATGAAGTACTCAAAGACTTCATATGTAAGTTTGTTATTCTGTATTTGGATGATAGCCTAGTCTTCAGTCAAAGTGAAGAAGAGAACTTAAGGAATTTGACATTAGTGATGAGGAGGTTGAAACATGAGGAGTTGTTGATAAATATGAATAAATGTTCTTTCATGAAGACATGACTCATATAATTGGGTTTTTTTATCTCTTCAAATGAATTGAAGATGGATCCAGAGAAGGTGAGGGAAATCAAAGAATGGCCTTCTCCAAGAAGCATATTTTTGGTGAGAAGCTTCCATGGATAAGAAATTTTTGGAAGGAAATTCATCAGGAATTTCAGTGTAATTTGTGCACCCATAATGGACACCATAAAAAAAAACACAAGTCTTTTAATTGGACAACAAAAGATGAAAAAATATCCAGAGTATTAAAGGAGAATATAATTGAACAATCTATTTTGGTTCTGCCAGATTTCAAGAATATATTTGAAGTGAGGTGTGATGCAAGTGGAGTAGATATTGGTGCAGTCTTGAGCCAAGGCAATAATCCTGTTGTGTATTTCAATGAGAAGTTGAATGACACTAAGATAAATTATTCTACATATGATAAAGAGTTTTATGTTGTAATACAAGATTTGGAAAAGTGGAGGAACTACCTCATTCCAAAGGAGTTTATCTTGTATAGTGATGATCAAGATTTACAATTCATAACCAGACAAGAAAATTTGAACCAAAGTCATGCTAAATGGGTAGAAATCATGCATAATTTTACTTTTGTTATTAAGAAAATTAGTGGTAGCACTAAAAGATTTGTTGATGCTTTGAGCATGAGATGTCTGATTATGCGGTAATTTCAAGTGGATACCTTAGGGTTTGAACACCTTAAGGAAATGTATCATGAAGATCCATATTTTAAAGAGGCTTACAAAGAATGTGAGAACCCGTTGCTAAGGGAAAAAAGTCAATGGATAGAGTATCTAATTCAATATGGACTGTTGTTCCAAGGAGACCAACTATGTATTCCAAAATGATCAGTGACAGACAACCTGTTGAAAGAAAAACATAGTGGAGGATTGGTTGGACATTTTGGCCATGAAAAGACTTATGAAAAACCAAGTTCTTCATACCATTGGCCAGGTATGAGATATGATGTGAAGAAATTTGTGGATATATGTAGAGTTTTCCAGTATGAAAAAGGGAAGCAAAAAAAAAATAGTTTGTATCATCCATGTCCTATTCTAGATAGACCATGAGATGCCATAAGCATGGATTTTATGTTGGGATTACCAAGAATACATAGAGGGAGTGATTCCATATTTGTTTTGGTGGATAGATTTTCAAAGATAGCACACTTCATACCATGCCAGAAAACCAGTGATGCTACTCACATGGAAAATTTATTTTTCATGGAAGTTGTGAGATTGCATGGTTTTCCACGGAGTATAGTTTCAAACAAATATACCAATTTTGTAGGAAACTTTTGGATAACCCTATGGAAAAGGATGGGGAGAAATTTGTCCTTCAGTTCAACATATCACCCTCAAAAAGATGGACATACTGAGGTGGTAAATCAAATCTTAGGGAATTTGCTGAGGAGTTTGGTCACTGAACATCATAACCAGTGGGATCAAATTCTTCCTGGGGAAAAGTTTTCTTATAATTATTCTCCAAATAGAAGAACCGGAAAGAGTCCATTTCAAATAGTTTATGGAATGAATCCGAGAGGAATTTTAGAGTTAAGGGATTTGAGAGATGATGAATTTAGAAGTGTAGGAGCATAATACTTTGTTGTAGAAATGCACAAGATTCATGATCATATAAAGAGACAACTGCAGGAGAGCACTTAGAAGTATAAAAGCCAAGTTGATCAAAAAGAGAGAGAGGTTTATTTCAAAGTTGGAGATCAAGTTTTAGCACACCTAAGGAAGGATAGGTTCCCAAGGGTAGCATATAATAAATTGAATATGAAGAAACTAGGACCATGTAAGATCCTCAGAAAGTTTGATGCAAATGCATATGAGATTGAGATGCCAAAGGATGTGGGAATATCACTCATATTCAATGTTTCATACCTATACCCTTACAGGATGGATGATACAGGAATATCAAATGATCAAAAGGAGATTCAGTGGGATAATTATAGGCCAATAGAAGAAATGCCACAAATGGAGAAAATCATAGATTAGAGGATTGGTAAGAAGACCAGGAGGAATACTTATTTTGAATACTTGGTGAAGTGGAAGGGTCACCCAACAGAGGATTCCAATTAAGTCAATGAATTTGACATTTAGAAACATGGAAAGAGAATGTAGGAGCTAATGCATATGAGTCCATGATTTTTTGGCTAGAGGATTATGATGCAGGAGCATCGCCATCCGCATTAAAGAGGCCAGGTTGAAGACAACTCATCACCCAACGCACAAATTTGAAGTTGTTTTTGAATTCCAAGGAGGAGCGTGTCTTTCTATTTTGGAAAATATTGTAATTTATAGATGTTAAATATTTTGAGGCGAGAGCCATCACCTAAGTTTGCCAAGTACTGTAATCACTTTTAATTAGTAGATAAGGTTGTACAGATACTGAGTATCGACTCATATCTAAATGTAACTACCATTCAATGTAATAGTCCTTAGTAGATGAATGTAATTACTGTGATAGGATAGCACTAAGGTCGTCTGGAGGGAAGGCTTGAGAATCCCCTCGTTGTATAAATATATGTATTGCATGCCCAAATGAGGCTTCTGAATGTTATTATAGAGGTTGTTGAATATTTTTATTGATGTTGAAGCTTAGAAGAGTTGCAGAGAGTTGTAAGAATCCATGTACATATTTTACTTAATGAATACAAGAAGAGAGGTTTGATTCCATATGTATGGTGGTGTGTTCATCTGAGTTATTTGAGTACATGTGATTTTTCTTTATGTCCTCTATATTTTATCTGTTTATGTATATTTTATGCATGCATATGTTTTTCATGGTTAAGTGTGGAAACCTTTGATGTTTCTGTAAGTTTCATTTTTTTTCCTTTCTAAGATTCCTGGTGCAAGGACTGCATAGAGCTCGTAAGAAGTGCGTAGGCCGAGTATAGATAGACCCAGAAGATTAGGAGAGATAACGTGAATTTACAATGGAAGTGCAAGGAGTGCACAACGGTTTAGTTGAAGTGAAGAGAGCGCACAGTTTCTCAGTGGAGAGAAAATGTTTCAGAATGCGTGTCCAAGGAGTGCATCGAGCCAACACTTTCTTTAAGTGTTGAAGATGTTTCAGAAGGGACGAGTGCAAGGAGTGCGTAAGGGAGTTTTTCCTCCAAAATATCCAAGTCTAGAAGTTCTCAGAAGTTCAAAGGTTGCAAGGAGTACACCAGAGGTATGAAATACCTCATGGAACAAAGCTTAGGAGAGATAGTGGACATGTGATTTCAACAAGAGGGAATTATAAATTTTATAAGTCAAAATTTTTAAAAGTTCCACAGGAGTGCATAGGAGGGCACTAAATATTTTGTTTATCTCTTGTATTCAAGCTCAAGAAGGATAGAGATCAAAACCTTCAAGGAGGGGAAGATTCATTGTTTAAAATTTGAATGGTCGAGATCTCATCGGGAGGTTCCAAGGTATTTCATCACCCTCAGATATAAGGAAGTAGTGCAGGGTTTAACCCTATAAGTCTCTAAGGCTTCACTTGTTCGGAGAAGTTGTGGATCAATTCCAAAAGGAGGAATTATTGAGGATTGAGGATCTATGATTAGGATCCATTCCGGAGGTTACAAGAGCATGGACAACCTTTGGATCAGGAGGAGTTGTGTGAATTTTAATCGACAAAGTCCTTTAAACTTTGCATATTCGAAGGATTTGGCATGTGCAAAAGTCGGGACACCCAAAGTTTTGAAGGTCGGAGTGAATTGTGGTAATCCAAAAAGCAAGGACATGTGTCATTAGATCGTGTACTCCAATGGATTGGCATTTTGACAAAAGTAGGAGTGGAGCACTCCTGAATTCCTGAAGGCCAGAGTTCATCTGAGTCATCCATCATAAAGATCATGCATCTTCGGATTAGGCAGTCTGGAGGATAGATACTCTGGGAAATAGTGGGAAGAATAGTTCAATGTTTCCAGAGTCCCTAAGTCTAGAGTAGATCTGGACCATTGATTTCATAAAGTGTACGCGACAACATATCAGGAGGTTTGTGCTCTGGGGAAAATAGAGTAGTGTTGTGGAAACTCACAAAGGCCCAAAGCCCCAGAGTTAATCCAAACTGTCCTTTGGAGAGGATGCATGGTGCAAGATCCCACATTTCGGAGACTTGACACTTTCAAAACTTTGCGTTGTTGTGCAGATAGGGAAGAATTCATCGAATTCCCAAAAAGGCATCCTAGTCATTGATCTAGGAGAGGACACATGGAGGCAGGAGAAGGTTTTCGACATTTCGACGTCTAGAGATATAAAGTGTTGTGTCGTGTGGATGACCAACGGAAATCATTGAAGCCTGAAGGGAACTGATCTGGACAATCAATTTAGTGAGAGCTTGTAGACCATCGATCTGAAACTCAACGTAAAGCACTTTTCGACAATCTGGGAGAATTGTAGAAAAGTGCATTGTAATAAAATCGCCAAAGCCCGAAAATACATCATCTGAGCCATCGATATCAATGCTCATTGTGAACCATTGATCTTGTCACTTAGTGTCTGGAAGTTCAGGGAATCTATGTTGAGAGATAAGAGGGGATAGAAAATTCCTAAAATCCCAAAACTTTCGTGGTTTGAAGCTTTGGCCCACAATTTTGGCCCTCAGTCTCTAGGGAGGCTTTGTATTTCTGTGAGCACTAAAAATCGGGGACTCCTAAAAAAGAAGAAATACACTCGGGACTTTGGTTTAAGGACCTGTACTTTAATATTTTGGGCTCGGAGGGAGCCTGCAAGCTAATTTCAGCTCTCGATTAGAATGATCCTAGATCGGGAGGTCGAGCGGACCCTGGGAGAGGGTGGGGTCTCCATCATGGAGCTCCAATGAAACAAAGAGATGGACAATAGGAGAAAAATCAAGAAGAAAATGTAATAGGTGATGTGTTACAAGATGCTTTGATTCTTTTTGTAGATAATATTTTTGAGTCTCAGGTTGTAGATTTATGGGCTTAATTTTATGCCACACCCCATAGGAAACATTTTCAATATTATGTTAAAGGCGATTTTTGACAGGTTCATTTTTGTGATGATGCACCATGAAAATTTGTTGGAATGGGAAAGGTAAAAATAAAACAAAATAATGGAAACCAATGGTTGTTGAAAGAGGTAAAACATGTTCCAAATATAAGAAAAAATATAATTTTAAAAGAGTAGTTGGAAAGTGAAGAATGTATATCTACATTTGCAAATAAGGAGTGGAAGTTCACCAAAGGATCACTGGTGATAGAAAAAGGAGATAAGGTAGGTACATTATATTTATGTACTGGTAATAATGAATCTTCTATCTCTTTAGATTCTATAGGAGTGGATACAACATTGTGGCATCATAGGCTTGGACACATAAGTGAGAAGGGGATGCATATACTTCACAAAAGAAATTTTTTACCATATCATAAACAAATTTATTTGGATTTCTGTGAGCACTATGTTTATGGAAAACAAAAGAGAGTCATATTTCTTAGAGTTGGAAATGTAAAGAAGAGTGAAAAGTTAGACCTTGTGCATACAGATGTATCGGGACCTGCTCAGGTATCATCTCTTGGTGGATCTCGTTATTATGTTACTTTTATTGATGATACAACTAGAAAAAAATGGTTTTATTGCATTCGATAAAAATATGATGTTTTTGACACTTTTAAGAAATGGAAATCCTTGGTTGAGAATGAGAAAGGTAAAAGGTTGAAGCGTATCAGAATAGACAATGGAGGTGAATATTGCAGCAAGAAGTTTGATGATTATTGTTCATACCATGGGATTCATATAAGGAAGACAATTCCAAGAACACCACAAGTAAATGGTGTGTCATAAAGGATGAGCGAGACAATCATGGAGCATGCAAGGAGTATGAGATTGCATGCAAGGTCACCCTTACAGTTTTGGGCAGATGTTGTAAATACTATTGTTTACTTAATAAAAGAAGGACCTTCAAGCTCTTTGTATGGTGGCATTACAAATTAGGCATGGACAGGTAAAAAGGTAAAATGCTCAGTTTTGAAGACTTTCGGTTGTGAAGAATTTATCCATTATGATAAATAAATTAGAACAAATCTTGAAACAAAATCCAAGAAGTGTACCTTTATTGGATACGATGTTTTTTGGCAAATGTTTAACAAGTAGCACATTCTTGTCATTGATGGCAAGTACAACAGTGGAGATGGCAGGATAAGAAGGATAAAATCCCTTGGGGATTCGGACGTGAAATCTCAGGAGGAACAACGTCGAGGAGAACGCACGCAGCAAAGCAAAAGATACAGGAGTTCACAGAGGAGAAGGAAGACAAAGATCGAGAGTCATTGGATCTCATCCAAACTTCCTGATATCATCAGGGATGTCATATATGAATAAAAACAAGAAGAGCATGCGCTGAAGAGGAGGATAGATCTCAGGCGTTAGATCTGAGCGCAGGATCTGACCACTGTTGGATCCAGGAAAACCTGCACGATGTTTAAAGTGCAAGGAGAAAATGGGCTCACAAAATCCCGAAAGCAGGAGGACCGTCCATCTTAAGGAGTTATGTGGACCGTTGATACGACTCCCTATCGGAGTTTCGAGGATCGCGAGTTAGAGATGTCAAAGAATATTGACATCAAGAATCTCGAAATCGCGATGTGTGAAATCCCGACTGAACCTGAACCGTCACATCAATATATGATCTAGACCATCGACCCAACTCATGTCAGCAGACCACGTCAGCTAGGGATACATGGCACAATTAGGTAATGACAAGTGTTAGACTGATTCAACATTTCAAGAACATGTAAGTCATGAATCAGAGTGACACGTGGAAGTATTCAACACGTGTCAATCCACGTGTGACGTCAGAAGATGGACACCATATCGGAGTTTCGGGGATCGGGAGTTGGACATGACAAAGATTATTGACATCAGAAACCTCGATTTCGTGATATGTGAAATCATGATGTAATCTGAGCTGTCAGATTAAGGTTGAATCTGAACCGTTCATTCCAGTCAATGGAGAGGCATCGGGGATCGGGACTTAGAAGTGACAAAACCACTTGACATCAGGAATGTCGATTTTGCGATATGCGAAATCACGAAAGCGCCTTATTCATAAGGCTGTGGTCATAACCCTTAGTCACAGGAAGAGAAGGAGTCAGTCCAGATAAGTTCCATGTCGGAGTTTCGGGGATCGCGAATTCAAAAGGCAAAGAACACAATGCAACAAGAATGTCGATATTGTGATAGGGGAAATAGCGATGTAATATGAATCGTCAGAGCAAGTGTTGATCGAAGGGCTACTGATGCGCGACACAGTGAAACTACCAAAAACCATTGATGGCGTCCGTCAGAGAAAATGAAGAGTCTCAACTGCCAGAGAGGCTGAGGAATCTCAACATAACATCCAGTGATGCTGAACGTGTGGGAAAATGGCCAGAGAAGCTAAAGAGTCACGATGATAATCAGACAGAGCACTCGAGAGGTGGAGGATAACAGTGCAGAGTCAACATGCAGAGGCATTGCGAACACTGCATGCACAAGGTGTACAGAAGATATAAATACACTGTACAAAGAAGAGATGATGTTGTTGTTGCTGTTGGAGGTTGTTGTGATTGTTGTTTAAGGTGATTCAGGTGTGAAGAAGGAGGAGAGTACAGCAGCTGAATAGCATAGAAGAGGAACTGTGCAGAGAATGGAGATAGCGCACAGAGCATAAAAAGCAGAAGACTAGATAGCGCAAGTGATGTGAGCAGAAAGGCAATGAGGCAGACAGAGCAACTAAATACAACAAAAAAATGATAAGACTGGTAAGCCATCGTTTAACACCATATCACTGTAATAAATTTCAATAGAAAATATTTATATTTTAGGGTGGTTGGGAGGTGCTTGGGAGGACTGTTGTCCTCAGAGGTTCAAGTGGGTGCTTGAACACAGGGAGTTATAGCTTCCATCTGGTTGCAGCCAGAGAAACCAGGTTGGCAGGGTGGTGCAAGGGAGAACTCTTGTTCTCTGTTATACAGGTTGGTGCCTGTATGATTGGAAGTTGGTGCTTCCATCCAGTTGGTGCTGGAAACACTCATGGATTTGGTGCTTCCTTCTAGTTGGTGGTAGAGAAACTAGGGAGTTGGTGCTTCCTTCTAGTGGGTTCTAGAGAAAACGGAGAGTTGGTGCTCTCAACAAGTTGCAGCTTGCAAAACTGAGGTTGTAGCCTCATTATGAGTTGGTGCTCATATGTATGATACTGTAAAGATTGTAACCATTACTTATCATATAAAGAAAAAGAGGTTTTTACCCTGTATGGGTTTCCTCGGGAAATATCTGTCTCTGTGTTTCTTATATATGTGTGACTGATGCTGAATGTGCCATTGTTTACTTCCCTGCTTTATTGTGATCATCATTTAGTGTCTCAGCAAAGAGTTTAAAAGAAGCATAATTGTTTAAGCACGGTAAAAACTGATTCACCCCCCCCTCTCAGTTGTCCAACAATTGGTATCAGAGCCGGCCCCTTTTATCTAAGGTTAGATCCTAGAGCTTAAACATGTCAAGCTATGAAGGAAACTCAACCAATAAGGCCCCTCTATTCAATGGAACAAACTTTACCTTCTGGAAAGTTAGAATGAGAACTTACATAATGGCTTTAGGTGCAGATGTCTGGGATGTGGTAGAGACTGGTTATGTAAAGCCAATTGTGCTAGCTAATAAGGATGACAAACTAGAATTTAGCTTCAATGCTAAGGCTATGAATGCTATCTTGAGTGGGCTTGCAGAAGCAGAATTTGTGAAAGTTATGCACCTAGGAACTGCCAAAGAAATGTGGGACAAACTCATTAACAGTTATGAGGGTAATGAGAAGGTAAAGGATGAAAAGCTTCAAACCTACAGAATATAGTTTGAACAACTGAAGATGAAGGAGGATGAAACTGTTGGAAAATACTTTTTGAGAGTAGAAGAAATGGTAAATGCAATGAAGACACTTGGTGAAACAATTGGGGAACCTTCTTTAGTTCAGAAAATCTTGAGATCTCTCCCAGATAGGTTCAACTCGAAGGTCTCTGCTATAGAAGAATTTAATGATCTAAAAACCTTGCAGTTTGACCAACTTCTCAGAACATTGACTGCATATGAAATGAGAATAGTTAAAGATAAACCCACCTCCAGAGAAGCATCATTTAAAGTAGACAAGAATGAGGATTCTGAGCCCGATGAAATTGAAGAAAAATTTGTGAAGAGAATGAAGAAGGGATCCGACAAATACAAAGGTAAACTACCCTTCAAATGTTTTAACTGTGGTAGGATAGGTCATTTTGCAAACAAATGTCCCCACAAAGGAAAGGATCAGACTTGTGATGATGAGGAGAAATACAAACACTGAAATTTCTTTAAAGAGAATAACTTTAAGAAGAAAAGTCT
>ML815908.1:228612-242361 GCA_009831015.1 Picea engelmannii | reverse complement strand
GAAGATTTTTGTGAACTATGGCACTACTTGGTCTCTTTCTTGGCACAGTGTGGTCCATTTTCTATACAAGTCATCATAACTTCCGATAGGATAGTATAGTTCCTTAATATCATCCCTGAAGGATTCCCATGTGGCCATGACTATAAATAATGAGGGTTCCTTTGTTTCCTTTTTCTCACAGAAATTTTCCCACCAATATTTGACATGGGGAACAACTTTGAGGAGCACAAAAATAATATTTTCTCTATTCGAAAAGTTATGGATAGAAAAATACCCTTCTAGTAGATTCAATCACTTGTCTAAAACATCTGCGTCTATCTAACCTTCAAATATAGGAATATCGAAGATGATTTGTACCTTGAAGGGGGCAGTGCCTCCGCTCGAGGAAGATGTGTCGTCTGTTGGTAGCCGCCGAAGGATTTGCGCGAAACTATGCAACACCATGTTCCTCTGTTGCATGAGGGATTCCTCAAGCAACATTTTGAAAGGATATAATGTCTCATCATCTTTATTTTCTCCTTCCATGAGAGGTCGCTTGGGTGTGTGACATATTTTTTCCTTAAGAGAAACAAGATCGAGACCCAATTATTTGTACCTTGACCTCGTTGGGGACATGCATTACGACGAAAAGTTGCAGACCGCTCTGATACCACTGATCCATATTTTATGAGTAGAATGAAATGAATACAAATTATTAAAATATTCTTAACACAAAATAACAAAGATACAGTAAAATTGGTTTTCTATTCAATAAGGAAATAAGTTGAAATTGTAAAATGCAGTGGAAAACAAGCTTGCTGGAATGTTGGCGGCTTATCTCTGAGAAGTGATGTGATGGCTACACTCATTCGAAAGAAGATGGTTACAATGAGGATCTGAAGGCCTTTTACAATAAACAGGAATTTCAAAAACCCTATACATCCAAAAACCTCACCCTACGAGATGAAGTGCCAAAATTCAAGTGGGCCCCGTTTGGGTAAGTATGTACATCAACTTCCCAGGGTCGTAACTTTTGCATACGATCTATGTTTTAGGCGCACGATAGCCCATTAGAAAGGTATAATCGAGAAGAAAAAATTTGAGTGGTCAAGGGAAGTGCGTTTGGCAGCTCCCCAGGCCACAAATCCCCAAAAAAATTTCGTTTAGGGCCTCAGAACGGCCCTGGAAGTTTGGAACCCGAAAAACTGCCAAGGTGGAAAACTATTTTTTGAGCTAGTGGAATAGGTGGGTGGCCACCAATATACACTTGGATCAATACTCCCTCCTTAGGAAGAAATGGTCTCCATTGCATTGATTTCCGCCATCATATGAGTAAATTTCTGTTGAATTTGGCCCTGGGTGAGCCACTTGCCTTAGTGCAGGATTTGCCATGCTTTATAGACTCAATAAATCTAGATCCTTTGATGTCTAGTTCCCTTGATATTTGTGTCCACAATATGATCACTGGATGCCTATTGTATGCAGTATTTTTTGAGATTTTTTGGTGTCAACTACTCTTCTATCTCTAAGGTTTCCAATAATGGTGGGAAATATGGTCAAAGGAGAGCCAAGTTGAAGACTGGATGCAGACCAAGGAAGGGGGGGATGTTGAGCTAAAAATAATTGTCACCCATAGACTTGGTGATGGTGTACGACCCATAATGGAGTGGGCAAATATTATGATGGGGCCCTCTAAGGGGTTGTTTTTGCAAATGCAACCAAACTTTGTCGCGCACCTGAAACTTATGTGGCACTCGATGTTGGTCATTGTGCTGCTTTTACTTGGTATTAGACTTCTATAGAATATCCTGAACCTGTTGGCGGATGTATTGGATCCACTCAATGAATCAGGTGGCTTTGTTAGCTTCTGGTGGAGCACGGGATGAGTCGACCGAGGTGGTCTCCAGGGGTAGTGCAACATCCATGGGGCCCAATGGGTGGAATCACAACCCCACTTGAAAGGGGTTGTGTCCAGTTGAGCTATGCAGAGCTCGGTTGTAGCTATGTTTGACATAGGGAAGAGTATCATCCCATGTGCGGGGGTGTTTTTAATGGTACATGCACAGGATATGTGTGACCATCCGATTGATAACCTTAGTTTGGACATCTGTCTGGGGGTGGAAGGCATTGGATTTGGTGATCTTGGTATCCAGGAGTCACAAGAGGCTCGACCATAATGAGATGAGGAACCAATTTTCACAGTCTGAGATAATGGTTTGTGGGATCCAAAAATGTACCCATACTCGTTCAAAGAAGAGCTTGGCAGTGGCTTATCATGTGATGTTATTCTTGCAGGTGGCTAGAATCACCATCTTGGAAAAGCGAACAACAACCACAAAAACACAGTCATTTCCCCTCTTGGTAGATGGGAGGCCCAACATATATTCCATTGAGATGGATTCCAATGGCCTGATAGGAGTAGGCAGAGGGGTGTACAGGCCCTGTTTCTTAGTGGTTTATTTGGTAATAGTGTAGGCAGTGCAGGTCCTGATATAATTGCCGACATCCTATCGAAGTTTCGACCAGTATAAATGTTTTTGCAGCACTTCCACTGTCTTTTTGACGCCAAAGTGTCCTGCCACCTGAGTATAGTGAGCTTCCAAAATTAGCTTCGCATGCTCGCTTGATGGAACAAAGAGATGGACCAGATGGCACAACTGTTGAAATAATGTAACTGCAAAGTGTGTTCTAATTATTATTGATGTATTATTCATTAGATTAATCCCCTTTTGGGGATTGATCATGTCAGCTATTGTAAAAGACCAAATCCCCTTTTGCGGATTGGTCAAAACATAATTGTAATAGGAAGAATAAGAAGTCGGCCCCATAATATATTAAAGGGCCCCATAATATATATTAAAGGTGGTTAGAATCACCTAGAAGAAGAAGTCGACCATGCCAATGAAAAGACACCTTGACACATGCTAGAGTTGTAGAAATAAGGAGGCTAGCACCTCACTTAGACATACACACACTTGTTCATTGAGAAGCAAGTTTCAGAGCTGCAGTTGGAGAAGAGAGAGAGWCAGAGAGGCACATTCTTGGGAGATGACTTTTTTTATTTGTTTGAGTTATCTTTTGGCATTATATTGGCTAKCTATAATAAGGAAGTTTTGTTGGGTTTTATCCCCCATGAGGGTTTCCTAGGATAAATGGTGTGTCTCTTGTGATTGTGTATTTCTCAGTGATCCTATCTTATGCTATTGTTATCTAGTGAAATGAAAATAACTCTAATAATATATTAAAACTTAACATGGTATCAGAGCTAAGATGAAGAGAGCATCTTTCACATGAGAAAGTGAAAAACGTCACTGTTTCCATACATGCAAATTAGGGATTTTTATTGAAGACATATTTCATCCCCAAAACCATCTAGAAAAGTGCACCCTTACTCAAGGATCACTTTGGCATCCTCATCACAACTTTTCAATGGCTAGATCTCCCGAAAAGTGAAGCCCTAGTTTTCACAAAGTACTATAAAATCGAAAAACCAGAGTACCAGAAGTACCAAAAGTACCAAAAAACCAGAAGCACCAGTCCGGAAATCCACTGGTCAAGTTTGAGGGAGTAAAAGTTGGATTTTCATAAATCTGACTGCACTATCTTACTTGCCTCAACTCAGTGCATCTATCCCCTGGATCAGACTTTCAAAATTTGAAGTTTGAAAAATTAGGGTTTCCTCATAAAACCCTAAGTTGTAGTCTCAGAACTAGTTGTAGTATCAATTGCAGTTGCAGTATCAGTTGCAGTTGTAGCTATAGTACCAGTTGCAGTCACCCTTGAAGTTATTAAGAGTTGGTGATCATTACCGTTGCTACCAGATGGTGCCTCTACCTCCAAATGTCGTCAGAGGTATGTACTCACACATGTTTAAACAATTAAGCTTTAAAGGGTATTTGCTGGAGAAGGGATCTCTTGCCATAGATCCAAAAGGATGTCAAGATCCAACACATTCAGAGGAATAATGCAACCTAGGTGTGATTATTCTGATACGAATCTATTTGTTATGACATTATTTTGATCAGTGTTGAATGTTGTAGCTATGACCATCATTCTAACATGTTGACACAAAGTTTAATTTTTTTCCCTTTAAACCTGAAACTTTGTTATTTCCTAGTCATGGAGTCGCCCTTAGTCCTAAAAAGGAGTCAAATGTCTTTCAATTTTTTTGGGTTTCAAGATTCGTCTTTTCATGAGGTATGATTTTTAGTTAACAACTCTAGAGTCCCGGTGCCGAAATCTCGAAAAGGATTTATATTTAAAGAAATGAAAAAGAAAAAAATGAGTGTTATAAGTCCCGACGTGCATTTCAAAAAGTACCCTTTAGTCGTGATTAATTAAAGTCTTAAACACAATCAACAATTCATTAATCTTTCGCAATTCAAGTTTTCTTGTATCAAAGTGCTTTCAAAATGTCGACCCTCGAACGCCTGATCCCCGTTTTTCTGAAAACAAGAAATTAATTACTAATATCAATTAATTAAAGAATTAATACAAGTGATTAGCGCCTAAATTAATCCCATCGCAATTCAGGGTTTGCTTATGACATACCACTTGGGTACAGGATTCCCGAAACTCCGAAATGCGAAATCACGAATTTTTAACAAAGTCTAAAACTAAATTAAGTTAGTTTAAAATGGGATTAATAATGACTAAACTACTTTTTGCATTTCGCATTTCGGGATTTGTTGAAAGCAGTCCTTTCGAAACTCCAGTTTGAAATCGTCAATATGCGGCAGTATTAATAATGGACAAATGGAGATATTTTTGACATGAAGGTGTATCTCCAGGCATATCTTCCTCATTAAAACATTAATTCCTTATTGCATGTGCCAATACTCTCATTGTAAGACAAGATAAAGGTTAATAAATGTTCTGTAGTTCGAATTTCATTCTTGTTTTTTACAATCAAGAGTGAGTTGCAGTTATCCAGGCTTATATATTGTTCCTCTGCAAACAATTTTTCAGTCTAGCGCGAACATTATGGCACCTATAAAGGAACGTAAGAAAAGTGAAGAAGAAGCTGAAAGATCAAGCCTGGAAGGAGACATCATATCCGATACCACACCGCATGTCATTGATTCCATCAAATCCTGGAGGCAAATTTTCGAAACCTTGGACTACAAAATCAAGAATTTTCCCGATGATTCTGATAAAAAAATATGGGACATAGTAGAGTCCAAACTTCACAAAGTAGCTACATTCCCATGACACATGACATACAATGATATGATCAGTTGGTCTTTAGAGAGGACTGACGTGTAGACGAGAAGCATTTTGGACAGCCAAGGGGTCATTGTCAGCTCTTTCAGATTGGAGCATATACAAGTAATGTACAAACTGTCTCCCAATTCTAAATATATTTATAATAAAGAATTTGTAAGTGAATTTCAAAGGAAATAATGCACAGAGGCATGTCAAACATACCCCGGCATAATCAAAGACTGGTGGAGACACCCAACAAAATTCAGGGCCGATACCCATAACATTTATGCCACAACCTCATTGAATGAGTACATGGTCTATGTGGCTATGATTCTATGTAGACTTTTTGGGAAGAAAATTCCTACCCATTTCCCTGTAGAATGGGTGCCCCTTTTACATGAAGCAGCTGAAGCCTATAGCTTCAATTGGAACAAGATTCTATCAGATAACCTAGATAAGGAGGTTATAGAGTATCAAATCACTAGATCTAGTGGCCGACCAATAGCCTTTTACATGTTCACATACATTATGGATGTTATATGTTTCACGACTCCTTTCCCTTTGATGAATTGGAGTTGGAACCCAACCTGCATTGAACCTATTCATGAATATCATTCTAAGTTGTGGGAAGAAAATGTTAAGGATTATTTTTACGAAATTTGTCATTTCATGGTGATACCGGTGCATCAGATGTTGTATGTCTGTGCACCCCTTTGTATTTTAGAGTCAGTCATAGGAAAAATCAAGGTGGTTGTCGAAGTTCTGGCTGGTCTTCCCTGTACAGATTGGGAAGTTTTTGCTACTCAACTTGGGTCATTCCAAGGTTGAAGTTGCATCTCTGGAGGAGGTTAAGTTGGTGGATCTCAAACACTGGAAACACTACCCTTATCAAATAGTGGGAAATCACATGGCTCACTATGGCATGAAATCATATGAACATGAGGAATCCCCTTGCAATGAAATTTTCAAAGGGGCCAAAACCTATGAGGAGGTGTTAGACAGGGTACAGACATTACCATCCAACTTGAAAACCAATTTTCTAACCTTCCAGAGACACAGACGAAGTGGTTTTCCCAAGGTATTGCAGGGAGAAGCAACAACCCCTACTTCAGAACAATAAAACACTCCCCCAGGTTTCAGACAAGAAATGTAGGAAAAGCAGACACCGAGGAAAATCCATAGGGGGATGAAGGATATTCACAAAACAAAGAAGTCCCACATATAGAGAATCCAGGAGTAGAAAGATAAACAAGGTCTGGGACACCTCTCAAGTCCAGTCAATCTACTCCCCCTTCATCATCTATTTTTCATGTTGATACCCCCAAGACAACAGGGGAAAAAAATCCACAGAGGTGGGTAATCCCATTGCTTCCTTTACCCTTTTACAGTCTATTTTTGGGCTCCCTTAGATAGGAGTCTTATATGCTATTGTCCTCACCCCTGTCTCTAGAGAAGAAATACCTCCCTCTGATTACTTTTTCAGTAAAAAGAGGAAGGTTGTATTAAAGTAGGAGATGTATATGAGAGAAGGTGGTATGGTAAAGAAACACAGGGTGTTGGTAGATGGGAAGAACTTGGAAGAGGAATATTTCTCTACAGAGGTAGCATGCTCCATGGGAGCTCTGGAAACAACAAATCTATTCATTGTTGACAATATGAGAACAAGGTTGAAATAGAGTAACCACAGGATAGTCCAGTTGCAAAACCAACTAAAAGATACCGAGAAAAATATCAAAGAAGAAATAAATAAAGGTCTAGAGTAGGCCAGAGCTGTCGACAAGCAAGAAATTAAATTGCTTAAGTCTATATTGGACAAGTTGTATAAGAAAATGAAAAATTGTCAAGGGTAGTCAATCCATCAGGAAGAATTAGCGAGACAATTGCAGGAGAGATTGAATTCCATTCAGAATCAGGTGATAGACTTGAAATTTTTTCAGGACCTGTCACTGGAAGTACATATGAGGATAGAAGCTGAGCAACAAAGATTAATCTCCAAAGTAGAGATTATTTAGAATTATTTTCACGAAGTGAGCAATTCTTTTGATAATATTATTTTTAAAGAAAAAGAAACTAAAGCAGCAAGGGCCACTTTTCAAAGGGAAGTTGTATGTTTAGAAAATGAAGAGGTATAGAAAACTCCAAAGCTATCTGTCCCAGAGAAGATCAAAGGAGATATCATGCTCAAAGTATGGGAAACCAACATATCAAAAAACAAGAAAATAACCAAAGAAATCAAAGACGATTGCGAAGAAATATTTGATTTGTTGGACAAGGGATCATTAGGTATTGGAAGCGATAATTTCACTGGGCAACTAGGACAGATAAACATTGTAAGACACCAGTTGAATTTCAAAGAGAATTTGAATGAAATTCAGATGGAAATTTCACAATTAAAGGAAATTGATGTTACCCTAATAGACAGGTGGTTGGTTAAGCCAAACTTAAAATTACAATCAATTAAGTTTTCCGGCAAGGGTATTGAAGATTGGCTTCCAAAAATTCAGAGAAAATTTTATGTATTCAAAGTGAAGGATTTTCCAGAGCCTCCCAGAAATTTTGTACACTTTCTTGAAAAATGTATTTAATATATTGGGTCGAAAGAAGGAGATACTTCAATAAAACAATGAAGTATAATTTTGAAATATTATATTATCGAGACGATAGAAAAATAAAAGATAATCATGCAAATGATTGAGGTTTGCATTTTTGTAATTGTTTTCCCCTAGGAGTTAGGAAATCACTAACCATCAGTTTTCCTGTTCTTGATCCCAATCCAGAAAAAATTTGCCTAGGAAAACCTAGACGACAAAATGAATTCGCTTGTTCCCGATCCAGAAAAAAATTTAAAATCAAGAAGATACCTTAAACAAACTGTATCATCGACAAATAAGTTTTATCAACCTAAAATTACAGAGTCGAACACTAGAGGTCAATTTGAAGGATTGAATACCCCAGTTCCTTGCAGGGAATTACATGCCAATAGGATTGTAACCCCTAAGCCTGGTTTGGTCTTGCCTAATTTTAAAACTAAGATTTTCCCAACCATTTCTTTCACCAATAGAGGTAAAAGATCTGCCTCACTTACAGCTTCAATTGACACCTCTTCACTTCATGAAGTTCATTTTCCTATCTCTCAGAAATCCTACGATCATCCTATTTTTCTCGACACGACTCCTGTTGATTCTCCTTTATATTCACCCTGTGAGTTTGAAGAAACTAGTCCACTTTTCCTTAGTTCCCCTTCCTCAAGTTTTGTATCCCTTGATAACCAATTTCCTGAAACCCTTCCTTATAGTCTCCAAGCATCAACCTCTAAATCATCAATGGTTGCGGCTGGAGGAGGTGTGGCTGGAGGTGGTGTTGGAGGAGGAGGAGCATGCGGACAAGTACCACACCCTCGAATATTTGCAAAGGTGGCTTCCATATATGATCCTTTGGTCCTCCCAGTTCCCCTCCATGACTTACCTGAAAACTACATGAAGAATCTGCCGAAATTCACAAGAGAGGGTGATTTAACTGCAGCCGAACACATCAATTTATTTGACCAATTCACTGACATCCTTGGACTCAAACATGAAGATGTCTACTTGATACTCTTGGTTCAGAATTTTGAAAGGTCAGGTAAGAACCTGGTTCTGAGGCCTAGTCGCAGGATCTATATCGTCATATGAGGAACTTGAAAATTCTTTTATTAGACAGTGGGGGGAAAGGAAAGACCATCTCTATTATCTAACTGAATTTGGGGCTCTAAGAAAGAAAAACTTTGAATTATTTCTCGAGTTTACATAAAGGTTTAATAAAATTTATAATAAAATTACAGCTGAGGTCAAACCCTCCCAACCCGCAATGAAAGTAACCTTCGCTGGAGATTTTGACCCTGATTTCGCCCTCTTATTGAGGGAGAGGAGATCTGTAGACCTCACTAAAATTCAATATGATGCCTTATAAATTGAATCAAGCATGATGGAATCAGGAAAGTTGAAAACCAAATTTGATACTGGAAACAAAGAAACTAGAAGATACAGAGAACAAGGGAGACCCTCTAGATCAAGAAGATCTTCGGTAGACAAAATGGACGTTATGGCGAGAATCATCAAAGAAATATCAAATAAGATATCAAGAATGTAATTATATCAAGTGACGAATGAGTATTTTCCCAGAAAGGATTTCAGAAGGAAACCTAACCCTCAAAGTCAACCAAGACAAATTAAGAATGAGGATAAAAAAATCCAAACCCCCTTTAAAAGAAAAAACTTTATAGGAGCAAAAGACATGGAGGATTTTGAAGAGTTAGAAGAAAATATAAATAATATTAGTGATGAATGCCTACAACCTTATATAATGAGACAAGATTATGAAAAATATTTAACTACAGAACATAGATCTGAGAATAACAAGAACAACAGTTTTACAGAAGATTCAACCTATCAGGGAATCACAGATGATATAATGGTCAAAATTCATCAGAAGTACAATATAAGGCCTAGAAACAAGAGCTTCACAACTGCCCTAGTGAAAACGATTCTGCCTAGGGGTGAAACTGATGAGACGATTTAAAAAATCGTTGAAAATCAGATTGCAAAAACTAAGATCACTGACACACAGCTTGCCAAGACAAAGTCAGCGAAAACATCAGTCGTAAACACACAGAAAGTGGAGGTTCCTGTAATTGAAACGAAAACCTCACAATAAAGGAAAGATGAAAAGAAGGGGTTAGAAACCCAAACCATAGAGATCGGCAAAACAATAGGAAGTTTTAATCTGGAAAATGAAATAAATAAAATCAAAATACCTATACCCCTTGTCGAACTGGCAAAAAATCCAATTTACAAAAAACAAACCGCTAAATTAATTAGTTTTTCAGAAAACAAAATCCAAGTCGATGTTATAAATTTGGAAGATGACAAACCTGACATACTTTTCGGTCCACATTTCAAAGTTTCCAAAGACATCGTTGCCCCTTTCTATATCACACTGACAATGTACGATCACCTGCTCCATAATTACATGTTAGATTCTGGAGCCTCTCATAATGTAATTCCTAAAGCCATTATGGATAGACTTGGTCTTGAAATCACCAGACCTTATGGATATTTATGTTCATTTGATTCAAGAAAAGTTAATTGTATAGGCATGATAAAATACTTAGTTGTTAACCTTGCACATATACCTGCAAAAAGCGTCCTAATGGATGTGGTTGTCGCTAATATACCCCCAAAGTATGGTATTCTCTTATCTAGGTCTTGGGGCGCTAAACTTGGAGGATCCCTCCAACTTGACATGACGTAAGACACGATCCCAGTCTTTGGAGGACAATTCACGTGCTTGTACATAGAAACCAGGTTGGCCTTCATGGTAAGTAACCCACATAACCCAAATAACTACCCTATTTATATTGCTGATCAAGATTTAGGCAATTGTATTTTATCTATCGATGACGATATTGATGTATGTATAGAGGAAATTTGTATAGAAAATAAAAAATACAAAGAACAAATAAAGAAGGATGTATATAGCACTAGTGTTTGGAAAATGTTTTTTGATGGTGCCTTGTCTTATTTTGGAGCAGGGGTTGGAGTGCTCTTTGTGGCACCTGGTGACATATTCATTATCCCTTTCTCTTATAGGTTATAGTGGAACATCGACCACACTAATAATGTATGTGAGTATGAAGCCTTAGTGTTAGGATTAGAAGATACCAGGAGAATGAAAATTAAACTTGGAAGTTTTTGGTGATGAAGAGTTAATTGTGAAATAGGTAAATCATCAATACCATGCCAAACATCCTAGGTTAATGTATTACCGAAATTGTGTTTGGGATCTGATCAATTTTTTTTTCTCCTCTGTCAATATTCAATATATTCCAAGAGCAGAAAATCAACAGGTAGATGCATTAGCCAAAGTAGCTTCAACGTTCACACCTCCCACTGATTTCAAACTAAAATACCATATACTAATGAGACATAGGCCTTCCATACTGAATAACATACAACATTAACAAGTTTTTGAGGATTATGAACAACTCCATAAGTTTTTAGAGACAATAGATGACTTTGCCGAAACACATGTTGACCAAGAAAACCAGAATGACCCTATTTGGATCATGCGGGAAGGTGAAGACCCCCAAGAGTTCCAAGATAAAATCGCTAACCACCAGATGCTTGTTTTAAAAAATAATTAGATACCTAAGGGTCTGATCCCCTTAGAAAGGATATTTAATCATGATGGCATCCCTTTGAAGTCTACCTTACAACCTCAGCCAGAGGAGATCGACGATTGAGATATAGGTACCAAGGAAAATTCTAGGTTGGTGAAATTATCCAAATATCTGTCTCCCGAAATCAAAAGTAAGTATGCTGAGTTGCTTAGACAATATAAAGACGTTTTCACTTGGTCTTATGATGAATTGTGAACTTATGAAACTACTATAATGGAACATAAAATTCCTCTGAAACCAGGTGTCAAACCTTTTAAGAAAAAACTCAGGAAGATTAACCCTATCCTACTACTGGTAATAGAAAAAGAAGTAAAAAAACTCATGGACGCTAAAATCATTGCCCCACTGAGATACTCTGAGTGGGTAGCCAATTTAGTCCCAGTGAGAAATAAAAATGGTGAGATTAGACTGTGTGTAGATTTTAGAAACCTGAATCGATCATCACTTAAGGACAATTATCCATTACCTAAGATGGATCATGTTTTAGAAAAAGTGGTTGGAGATAATAGAATTCCCATGATTGATGGTTTTTTAGGTTACAATCAAATTGCAGTACATCAAGATGACAAAGAAAAAACTGTGTTCACTACCCCTTGGGGTACCTTTATGTATGACAAAATTCCTTTTGGTTTAATGAATGTAGGGGCAAATTTCCAATGAGCCATGGATATCTCTTTCGTGGGTGAAAGGGATAAGTTTGTCGTTATCTATCTTGATGACCTGACTGTTTTCTCTAAATCTGATGCAGAACATCTAACACACCTCAAACAAACTTTCGAGAAATGTTGCAAATTTGTTTTCTCACTTAACCCCAAGAAATCCCATTTCACAATGCAAGAAGGTAAACTCTTGGGTCATATCGTGTCTAGAGATGGAATCAAAATCGATCCCAAAAGGGCCAAGGTGATAGATACCATAAATATTCCTAGAAACGTAAAATAAATTCAGTCTTTTTTAGGAAAAGTAAACTTCTTGAGAAGATTCATCCCTAACTTTTCTGAAATTGTAAAATTGATTACAGATATTCTTAAAAATAACAGTGAGGTGAAGTGGAAAAATGAAGCCAAAGCGTCACTTCAACGTATCAAGAAAGTAATAAGCGAAGCACTAGTCCTGGCAAGCCCAGATTACAAAAAAGAGTTTTTGATTTTTTTTTTTGCCTCTGAACATACAATCGCAGCTGTATTGTTACAGAAAAATGAGGAAGGTTTTGAGTGGCCTATTGCATTTTTTAGCATAAGTCTCAGAGATGCTGAGATGAAATATGAAATATTGGAAAAACAAGCTTATGAAATGGTAAAATATCTCAAGGCTTTCTGAACCTACATATTGCACTCAAAGATCATTGCTTGCGTGCCTTCAAGTTCTATTAAAGATATACTGGTGCAACCAAACAACGAAGAAAGAAGAGGCAGGTGGCTAGCTAAAATTCAGGAGTTCGACCTGGAATTCAAACCAACTAAAATTATCAAAGGTCAGGGTTTGGCCAAATTGCTAGCCGAATCAAATTTAAAATCACTTGGGATAAATCAGTTGCAAGAGAACGAGGGATTTCTAGAAATAGATGAGCTTGATGTCACTACACCCACACCTGAGATTCAAGACAAGTTCTCTACTTCAGTCCGGTATCGTGATATTGTTTCTTACCTATTGACCCTTCAATGTCCTAGTTATTTAACCCCATCTAAAACTAGGACACTGAAGTTACACACTGTAAAATATTGTATCATAGATGGTAAATTGTATTGGAAAAACCCCCTGGGTTTCCTGCTGAGCTGCTTAGTCGAGACCAAAAAAAAAGGGTTATAGATGAATTCCACGTGGGAGTGTGTGGAGGAAACCATGCTTGGTGGGAAATGACTTATAAAATCTTAAGATCTGGGTATTACTGGCCTAAATTATTCACAGATGTGAACACTAAAGTCCAAATTTGTACTCCTTGTCAGTTGTTTACATGCAAGCAAACAATCCCAACTTTATCTTTAGTTCCAGTTAAAACCGAAGCTCCATTTTAGCAATGGGGTCTTGATTTCATTGGATAAACTCATCCACACTCCAATGCACACCACAAGTGGATTCTAACTACTACAAACTATTTCACTAAATGGGTGGAAGTTATTCCCACAAGAAATGCAACTGACTCGGTAGTAATTAGTTTCCTAGAAGAAAATATTTTATCTAGGTTTGGTTGTCCCCGAAAGATAGTCATTGATAATGCGTAAGCACTTAATTCAATGGCCATGATAAGATTTTGCCAAAAATATAACATCATACTAGGACACTCCACAACTTACTATCCACAAGGTAATGGTCTAGCTGAATCATCTAATAAAAGTATGATTACCGTG
>ML815908.1:204878-228142 GCA_009831015.1 Picea engelmannii | reverse complement strand
AGGAAAGATGTTGATGAACTAAGATACTAGAGATGCTAAAAAGGTGACAGGCATGGATATATATATTAAATATCTTCCAATGAAAAAGGTAATAAATTAATAGCCTTTTTGGCTGGCAACATAGGAGTTACCAAGGTATAAGATTCTGCTTTGAAAATTCCAGGCTAAATTATCCTAAAATATACAAATGAATAAATCATTAGTTCAATTGATGCTAATATTATCACCGAAATTTTCAAATAAGGAAGTGAAAAATAAAGGGTGGACTTAAGGAAAAGTTATGAAAGTTAACTAAGAAAGTCCTTAAGAACAATCATATGTGCAACAATTTTATGAAGCCCCTTAACCCCCCCCCTTAACCACGGTAAAACCTACTCCTCGCCTGACCCTGGATGTTTTATCATAAGTTCCCTGAGAAAATAAAGGTTGGTCTTTGGTTGTGAAAATTCTCGAAGAAACATTAAAAAATGAGAATAGGTTGAGTTTATAGTTCTTTAACTTTAGCTAAACCAAAAAGTATGTCTAGGCTAATCCTAACTTTATTAGGTTTTCTAATAGGAATAAACTGATTGGTTTTTCTCAAGGAAATTCCTTAAAAAGATATCAAGAAGTTTCCCTGAAGCCAATGATGTTTGAAGGAAAGAGAGAAGATTATACTAGAGCTATTTAAGTAAGTTGACAGGCCTTTGTTGTTAAAAATTTCAAGCAGATATCTTCCCGAGCATATTACATACTGATTGATTGCCCCCACTTCATATTAAAAAGTATATACAGATAGATGGTGAAAGGAAATTCAATATTTATTGCCCCCATCTATTCCAAAGAGATGAATAAAGGAAATTCATTATATTGATTACCCTCATCTCAACATTTAAATGCTAGAAAACAATGAAGTGGTGAAAAGAAATTCAATATGGGAAGTCTGATAACTTCATCGGGGTACTGAACAGGCTCGCTGGTAGTGAAGAAATATCCTTATATATGATAAGGTTTTTATACATGAATTACAAGACGCTTTGGTAACTTTTCTTCTTTCAGCTGGATTTACATTATAGGTTTTTGGGACCCCCTAATTTGACACATTGAAATTACTTTATCTTGATGCAAACAGAATCAGGTGAAACCTGGTAGAATGGTTAATTTGGTTTTGATTATCTTACATAGATCTGAGGTTAGTTTCATAAAAGTAAATCTATTGAGAACCTAACTCGAGATCATCGGATGTTTTATTTTTGAAGAGTTTTCAAAGTCAAATGTAGAGATCCTAAAATCCTGTTTTGATTTTTTTTTCTCCTAGTCTATTTCACAAAGTTGAATTATTGACCCCATTTACCCAATGAAATCACTTGGTCTACATGTTCTTCTCGTCCCACAAGGAAACGAGATCCCTAGATGGAGCCTAATGTTGACACGAAGTTTAATTTTTTTCCCTTTAAACCTGAAACTTCGTTATTTCCTAGTCATGGAGCTGCCCTTAGTCCTAAAAAGGAGTCAAAAGTATTTCGATTTTTTTAGGTTTCAAGATTCGGCTTTTCACGAGGTACGATTTTTATTTAACAACTCTAGAGTCCTAGTGCCAAAATCCTGAAAAGGATTTATATTTAAAGAAATGAAAAAGAAAAAAAGAGTGTTATAAGTCCCGACGCGCGTTTCACAAAGTACCCTTTAGTCGTGATTAATTAAACTTGTAAACACAATCAACAATTCATTAATCTTTCATGATTTGGGTTTTCTTGTATCAAAGTGATTTCAAAATGTCGACCCTCAAACGCCTGATCCCCATTTTTCTGAAAACAAGAAATTAATTACTAATCTCGATTAATTAAAGAGTTAATACAAGTGATTAGCACCTAAATTAATCCCATCGCAATTTTGTGATTCAGGGTTTGCTTATGACATACCTCTTGGGTACAGGATTCCCGAAACTTCGAAATGAGAAATCGTGAATTTTTAACAAAGTCTAAAACTAAATTAAGTTAGTTTAAAATGGGATTAACAATGACTAAACTACTTTTCGCGTTTCACATTTTGGGATTTGTTGAAAGCAGTCCTTTCGAAACTCCAGTTTGAAATCGTCGATATGCGACAGTATTAATAATGAACAGATGGAGATATTTTTGACATTAAGACGTATCTCTAGGCGTATATTCCTCATTAAAACATTAATTCCTTATCGCTTGTGTCAGTATGCTCATTGTAAGACAAGATAAAGGTTAATAAACATTCTGTAGTTCAATTTTTTTTTTTTTTTTTTACAATTAGGAGTGAGTTACATTTATCCAGGCTTATATATTTTTCCTCTGCAAACAGGTTTTTAGTCTAGAGCGAACATTATGGCACCTAGAAAGGCACCTAAGAAAAGTGATGAAGCAGCTGAAAGCTCAAGCCCGGAAGAAGATGTCATATCTGATACTACACTGCATGCCATTGATTCCATCAAATCCTGGAGGCAAATTTTCAAAACCTTGGACTACGAAATCAATAATTTTCCCAATGATTCTGATAACAAAATCCAGGACATATCAGAGTCCGAAATTCAAAAAGTAGCTACGCACCCACGACTCATGACATACAACGATATGATCAGTTAGGCTTTAGAGAGGGAAAACGTGTAGACAAGAAGCATTTTGGACAACCAAGGGGTCATCATCGACTCTTTCAGGCCAAAGCATATACAAGTAATGTACAAACTATCTCCCAATTCTAAATATATTTATAATAAAGAATTTGTAAGTGAATTTCAAAGGAAAGAATGCATAGAGGCAGATCAAACATACCCCGACATAATCAAAGAGTGGTGGAGACACCCAACAAAATTCAAGGCCAATACCCATAGTGTTTATGCCACAACCTCATTGAATGAGTACATGGTCTATGTGGCTATGATGCTATGTAGACTTTTTGGGAAAAAAAGTCCTACCCATTTCCCTGTAGAATGGGTTCCCCCTTTACATGAAGCAGCTGAAATCTATAACTTCAATTGGAATAAGATTCTATCAAATAACATAGCTAAGGAGGTTATAGAGTATTAAACCGTGAGATCTAGTGGACGACCAGTAGCCTTTTACATGTCTGCATACATTATGGATGCTATATGTTTCACGACTCCTTTCCCTTTGATAAATTGGAGTTGGAACCCAACCTGCACTGAACCTATTCACGAATATCATTCTAAGCTATGGGAAGAAAATGATAAGGATTCGTTTTATGAAATTTGTCATTTTCTGGTGATACCGATGCATCAGATGTTGTATGTCTATGCACCCCTTCATATTTCAGAGTCAGTCATATGAAACCTTAAGGTGGTTGTTGATTGGTTTATTGAGGAGAATTTCTCCTATATTAGGGTTTTAGGATGTTCAATTTCCCCCCACACGCTCCCACAATTCCTTCCCGACAGAATGGTGTGCAGGGAGGTAGCCTATCAGATAATAATGAGTGGCATTGGGATAGAATTAAAGACAACTTAGAAGAATTTCTTGTCGGTATTCCCTATACAGATTGGGAATTTTTCACTACTCAACTTGGGTCATTCCAAGGTTGAAGCTGTAGCTCTAGAGGAGGTCAAGTTGGTGGATCTTGAACACAGGAAAAATGACCCTTATCAAACAGTGGGAAATCACATGGCTCATTGTGGCATGAAAACATATGAACATGAGGAATCCCCTCGTGATGACATTTTCAAAGGGGACAAAACTTATGAGGAGTTGTTAGACAGGGTACAGACATTACCATCTAACTTGCAAACCAATTTTCTAACCTTCTAGAGACACATACGAAGTGGTTTTCCTAAGGTATTGCAGGGAGAAGCAACAAACCCTACTCCAAAACAAGAAAACACTCCCCCAGGTTTTGGACAAGAAATGTAGGATAAACAAGACATCAAGGAAAATCCATAGGGGGCCGAAGGATCTTCACAAAACAAAGAAGTCCCACAGACAGAGAATCCAGGAGAAAAAACAGAAAGAAGGTCTGAGATGTTGGAGTTACTTCACACACACCTAGGATTTATTTTTCCTAAGGTTTTTATTTGTTTATTAGTCATAATTAGTCATTATCCAATCTCCTATATTTTAGGGGAGAACATTCCACCTGGAGAATATTCTCTTTCAATTGACACTTTAGTTTGACTAGTTGAGTTGAGTTTAGATGTTGCATTGGGATCATCACCATGATAATTCAACCTTTCCTTGGTATCATCACCAAAGTGGCACATTAGCCTTGATTCCCTGAGTTAACTCCTCACTACCCTCTGTTTAGTCAGTTAACTGAAGATTACTTGACTAGTTAACTCAACTAGGTGAAAGTTCACTCCCGTAACTGCCCGAGACACTAGAATAGGTGGCAGTTCACTCCCGTAACTGCCTGAGAGACTAGAATAGGTGGCAGTTCACTCTCGTAACTGCCTGAGAGACTAGAATAGGTGGAATTTCACTCCCGTAACTGTTGGTGTGTGTCCATATCATTCTAGACCACTACTATGGGGACTTGGTTCACCTCAAGTTGAACTCATTGAGATATACAAAGTATATCATGTGTAAATTATTCATTATTCACAACGGTTAATGAGAATTCTTTCATTCTTTCTCTCCTTCTTCTTCCTTTTCCAATTCTCTCTGCAAATGTGTGTATTATTGTTTAGCTATATCTATTTTGTGCAGTTTCAACACGTTTACATGGTATCAAAGCCAACAGACTACTAAGCAAAAGCTACACCAAATTTTTTTGCAAGTACAAAAGATTGAAGACAACGGAAAGATGGAATTCCAAAAAGAATTCATTCTTACACCTTACAACTATTTTGCATGGAAGGAGAAAATAGCCATACATATTCGATCCATAGGGTTGTATAGGTTAACCATGAATACAGATACAGAGATGACATCATCCATAGAAAAATCCAAGTACTTAAATCACATGGATGAGGCACTCGGAACAATTTGCAGTCTTATTTCTCCCGATCTCCTTTTCCATATATCTTCATGTAAGACTCCCAATGAATCTTGGACCATCTTGGAAGGGATATTTGGAAAATAGGATGATATGAGGGGACACATGTTGGAGGTGGAGATGCTCACATTGGATCAAAAAATCTTCGAGAATATCCAATATTTATTTACAAAATTCAAGGATTTATTGTCGCAAATCAAAGCTTGAGGGGTTGATAAATTGAAGGAGGAGAAACAAATGGTTCTCACCATTCTCTCCAAGCTTGGTCCTAAATTCTCTGTATTCATATCCACATTCCATACTTTCATATTTTCCTTTGGAGCCACTTGGAAGATGCCTTATGTTGAAGACTTTATCGAATCCCTGACACAAGAGAAAGCCAAGCTCATCAACATGGGCACAATCAAAGGCCCAAGGGTGCATGCACTCACTGTGAATAATGGCAGAAAAAAATATTAGAAATATAAAGATAAAGATAAGAGGAAATCTCATGCACATACGAAGAAGGAAGGGTACACAAAAAACTTCACCGATGCCTCCAAATCCAAAGGAGAAAAGGGAAGAAAAGGAGAGAAATGCACATATTGTCACAAAGGATTCCATTCGGAATCTGCATGCATGAAAAAAAAAAAGATCTGATGTCTTAGATACTTCATAAAAAAAACCTTCGATATCGCATCCTCGAGGGTGAAAAGAAGAAGAAGCCAGAAGATCCAAATTCCAAGAAAGGAAATTCTAGCCATGCCTTGATTGCCATCAATTCCTCTCCCGATGCTTGGATCGTAGATTCAGAAGCATCACATCACATGGGTGCCTCAAAAGAAATCTATTCTTCATTGGATGCATGCAAATTTCCTCCTATTCTGATGGGGGACATCTCTTCTGTCGAAGTCACCAACAAAGGAAGGATTGAACTCACCAACGGAAGCTTCGAGAACATGCTGCATGTTCCCAAGCTTTCTGTCAACCTTCTCTCTGTGTATCAAATGACGAATTCTAAAACTGGAAATAAATTTGTATTCACACCAAATTTTGTGGAAATATATGACATGAAAACCAACTCCAAGGTTGCTATCGGTGAGGTAAATCATCAGCCTAGATTGTATACATTTTCTGAATTCATTGAACCTGATTCTACTTTACTGCTTACTCATGCTGATGAAAGTAGTAGGATATGGCATGAAATATTTGTACATTTGAATTTCAGATACATGCAACAGCTTAGAAAGCACAGATTAGTTGATGGTCTACCAAACATCCATTTCTCCAAGGGTGTATGTGAGGGATGTGTTCTCGGGAAACACCCTCGAGAGAAATTCGACAAAGGAAAGTCTCAGTGAGCTTCCACACCTTTAGATCTGATCCATAGTGACCTTATGGGTCCTTTTCCACATCCATCCATTAGAAAAGAGATGTTTGTTCTAATTTTTGTTGATGATTTATCACATTTTACTTGGATTTACTTTCTCAGGCAAAAATCCGAGGTCTCTCAACACCTCAAAGATTTCAAAGCCTTGGTTGAGACACAGTCCAGAAAGAATATCAAAGTACTCTGAACTGATAATGGGGGAGAGTATGTGAATCATGAGATCCACAATATTTTCCATGAGGCATGGATTCAATTGCAACACACAGTTCCCTATACTCTACAGCAAAATGGAGTTGTTGAGCAGAAAAACCGATCTCTAAAGGAGATGGCATCTTGCATGTTGCATGAAAAGTCACTATCACAGAGACTATGGGATGAATAAATTAACTGTGCAACATACATCCAAAATAAGTCTTCCCATGGATCTGTCAAGGATAACACCCCCTACGAGGCTTGGAGCAGCCTCAAACCGGAAGTGACCCACTTTCACATTTTTGGTTCATGTGCATGGGCCCTAATTCCCTCTGAAAAGAGGAAGGCACTTGATCCATAGAGAACTGAGTGCATTTTTGTTGGATACCCCGACGGTGTGAAGGGATATTAGCTTATTGATATTTCCTAGGATTGGCTCATCATTTAGCATAATGTCCAATTCGAGGAAAGTGTCTCGCATGTACCTCAACAGTCGCATGTAGAAACCTTCACTCTTCCACCTGTTCGAGATGATGATCATGCACATGTTGACTCTTCTTCAGATGAGAGTTCTGATTTAGAGGAGTCAAATGATTCATATTTAGATTCAAAGTCAGTACAGTTAGATGCAGAGTTAGAGCATCCATATGCAGTCGCAGAGCCAGAGCAGAGGCCCAAGTGGGTACAGACTACTCTTCAGGATGCAGGGGATCTCGTTGGTGATCCAGCCGATACTAGGAGGAATCAATATGATTTCGAGGAGACTCCTGTTGCACTCACTGCCACTGAACCATTGCCTTCAAGGCATATTTTCTTGGTTCAGTCTTCAGATCCATAGTCTTATGGCAAGGCTGCTAGAAATCCCTTTTGGGAATCCTCCATGTAGGATTACAACTCCCTCCTCGAGAACCAGACTTGGGATCTGGTTCCCCTTCCTTCTGGGAGGAAACTTGTCAGATGCATATGGGTCTACAAAACCAAGAGCGCAACAGATGGACAGATTAGCATATACAAAGCCAAGCTTGTTGCCAAAGGCTTTCAAGAGGTTTATGGTATTGACTATAATGAGACCTTCACTCCAGTAGTGAAGATGGATTCCATTCGATTGGCCCTTGCCATTGCGGCAACCAAGGGATGGGAAATCCATCAGATGGATGTGAAGAATTCATTTCTTCATGGTGATCTCTCCGAGGAGATATACATGGAGTAGCCCTAGGGATTTATGTAGGACTCATCTTTTGTCTGTCGACTAAAGAAGTCACTTTATGGCCTCAAGCAGGCTCCGAGGGCATGGTATGCCAAGATGGACTCCTACCTTTTGTCACATAACTTTGTATGTTTTAAATCATACCCAAATGTATACATGCTCAGGATGGTTGATTCACTTCAACTTTTAGTTCTGTATGTCAATGATTTTCTGATCACTGGTTGCTCGACTTCAACGATTACTTTGGTCAAGAGGATTCTACATGACAAGTTTTTGATGATGAACATGGGTCCACTACACTTCTTCCTTGGACTTGAGATCAGTCATGATGCATCAGGTATCAAACTATCTCAAGCCAAGTATGCACAAGATCTCCTTGAGAGATTTCACATGACAGATTGCAAGTCTACTCCGACTCCTTTCCTATCAGGAGTCAAACTTGAGGATGGTGGGGAGACTCCACTGATTGATAGCACACTGTACAAACAACTAGTGGGGATCTTGTTGTATCTCACACACTCCATACTAGACCTCTCATATGCAGTTGGCGCAGTTTCCAGGTTCATGCGGGAGCCACATGAGCTACATTGGAAAGTTGCAAAGCATATCCTTCGATACGTACAGGGAACCATCACCTTTGGGATTCATTATGCAGTAGACTCTACATTAGATCTCATTGGTTTTACTAATTCTGACTGGGCTGGCGATAACATTGATCGCAAGTCCACATCTGGTCACTCACTCAGTCTTGGTTCCAGGCCTATCTGTTGGTCGAGCAAGAAGAAAGCTGCCATTGATCTATCTTCAGTCGAGGCAGAGTACATAGGGGTAGTTAACATAACCATTTAGGCTACGTGGATACAACATTTTCTCACTGAGTTGGTCATTCAGTTTCATCGGTTGATCATCATATGGTGTGACAACCAGAGCACTCTAAAGTTCTGCAAAGATCCAGTTCAGAGGCAGTGGACGAAGCACATCGAGATCCACATGAACTACATCCGGGACTTGGTACACGAGGGGATTGTCAACTTACAATTATGTTCTTCAGCAGAACATATGACATACATTTTCGCCAAGACCTTCACTGAGCAGAATTCTCTGCGAGGTCGTCTTGGATTGAAGGACACAGTTTCCTAGAAAATGTAGTTCTTCTTTTTACATACATTGTACCTTGAGGGGGGGGGGGGTTCCCTCTTTCCTCACTTTATTTTCAGTGTATATTTTGTACTTGGGTACCTAACATGGCCTCATTGCCGCGACCCAATCTTTATTTTCACCATAGTGATGTTCAGGGGGGGTGTTGGAGTTACTTCACACACACCTAGGATTTCTTTTTCCTAAGGTTTTTATTTGTTTATTAGTCATAATTAGTCATTATCTAGTCTCCTATATTTTAGGGGAGAATATTCCAACTGGAGAATATTCTCTTTTAATTGACACTTCAGTTTGACTAGTTGAGTTGAGTTTAGATGTTGCATTGGGATCATCACCATGCAACATTGGGATCATCACCATGCTAATTCGAACTTGCCTTGGTATCATCATTAGAGTGGCGCATTAGCCTTGATTCCCTAAGTTAACTCCTCACTACTCTCTGTTCAGTCAGATAACTGAAGACTAGTTGACTAGTTAACTCAACTAGGTGGCAGTTCACTCCCGTAACTGCCTGAGAGACTAGAATAGGTGACAATTCACTCCCGTAACTGCCTGAGAGACTAGAATAGGTGGTAGTTCACTCCCGTAACTGTTGGTGTGTGTCCAGATCACTCTATACCACCACTATAGTGACTTGGTTCACCCCAATTCAAACTCATTGAGATATACATAGTATATCATGTGTAAATTATTCATTATTCACAACAGTTAATGAGAATTATTTCATTATTTCTCTCCTTCTTCTTCCTTTTCCAATTCTCTCTACAAATGTGTGTATTATTGTTTAGCTAGATATATTTTATGTAGGTTCAACACATTTACATGGGACACCTCCTGATTCCAGTCAATCTATTCCCCCTTCATCATCTACTATTCATGTTGATACCCCCAAGAAAATAGGGGAAACAAAATCCACAGAGGTGGGTAATCCCATTGCTTCCTTGACCCATTTATAGTATACTTTTGGGCTCCCTCAGATAGGAGTCATATATGCTAGTGACCTCGCCCCTATCTTTAGAGAAGAAATACCTCCCTCTGATTACTTTTTCAGTAAAAAGAGGAAGGTTGTATTAAAGCAGGAGATGTATATGAGAGAAGGTGGTATGGTAAAGAAACACAGTGTGATAGTAGATGGGCATAAATTGGAAGATAAATATTTCACTACAGAGGTAGCGGGCTCCATGGGAGCTCTGGAAACAAAAAATCTATTCACTGTTGACAATATGAGAACAAGGTTGAAACAGAGTAACCACGGGATAGTCCAGTTGCAAAACCAACTAAAAGATACCGAGAAAAATATCAAAGAAGAAATAAATAAAGGTCTAGAGTAGGCCAGAGCTGCCGACAAGCAAGAAATTAAATTGCTTATGTCTAGCTTTGACGAGTTGTATAAGAAAATGCAAAACAATCAAGGGTAGGCAACCCATCAGGAAGAATTAGCAAGACAATTGAAGGAGAGATTGAATTCCATTCAGAATCATGTGATAGAATTGAAATCATTTTAGGACCTGTCACTGAAAGTACATATGAGGATAGAAGCTGAGCAACAAAGATTAATCTCCAAAGTTGAGATTATTCAGAATCATTTTCACGAAGTAATCAATTCTTTTTATAATATTATTTTTAAAGAAAGAGAAGCTAAAGAAGCAAAGTCCACTTTCCAAAGGACAGTTGTATGTTCAAAAAACGAAGAGGTATCGAAAAATCCAAATCTATCTGTTGCAGAGAAGATCAAAGGCGATATCATGCTCAAAGTATGGGAAACCAACATATCAGGAAACAAGAAAGTAACCAAAGAAATCAAAGACGATTGCAAAGAAATGTTTGATTTGTTGGATAAGGGATCATTAGGTATTTGAAGAGATAATTGCACTGGGAAACTAGGACAGATAAACATTATAAGACACCAGTTGAATTTCAAAGAGAATTTGAACAAAATTCAGATGGAAATTTCACAATTAAAGGAAATTGATGTTACCCTAATAGACAGGTGGCTAGTTATGCCAAACTTAAAATTACAATCAATTAAGTTTTCTAGTAAGGGTATTGAAGACCGTCTTCCAAAAATTCAGAGAAAAAATTATCTATTCGAAGCGAAGGATTTTCTAGAGCCTCCCAGAAATTTTGTACACTTTCTTGAAAAATGTATTGAATATATTGGGTCGAAAGAAGGAGATAATTCAATAAAACAATGAAGTATCATTTTGAAAGCTTATATTATCGAGATGATAGAAAAATAAAATATAATCATGCAAATGGTTGAGGTTTGCATTTTTGTAACTATTTTCCCCTAGGAGTTAGGAAATCACCAACCATCAATGTATTGGTGATCTTTTATAAGTATAATTTCATGAGACTGAAAGACAACTTTTTCTGGTCTGATTGTAAAGAAGAATTTGAAGATATTTTTGAATTAATACAAATACAGATTGAAGATTCTAGATCTAGTCAAGTTTGAGTTATGTTCTTCTCTGTTGTTTCATATTTTTCATATATCTCTTTGATGAATTCTTAACTGCAATTTAGTACAACCTCTACTGTGGTGATTAATTATTCTTGCAATTTAATCGTTTACAGTTTTTCCTTTGTATCGGCTATCAGCAAGTACAAGACCTGTAAATGTTTTAGATTTCAATATCATATTCTTCATTAAGAGTTTTTCCTAAATATTTTCTTCTTCTGTCACAAAGTGAGGTTCCTCTTTAATTTATGCCTCACCTTGTTCAACGACTTTATGTTTTCTTTTCATTTCATGCATATTCCCTTTTCAAAATTTAACTCAGATACTGGAAACAACCTTTAGTTGCATCATACTATTAATTCAAGGTTTTGGAGTTCTTCTTACATATTTTGAAACAGAAATAGAAAACCCTAAAAGAAAACACAAGAATTTATCTTTTCAGCCTTTATCCCTCATGATTGTACCAGTTACAAGACAACCCAATACTAAGCTTGTCCTATCAGATCAAACAATCATTGCCTTAAAATTATTTACACCATCCTGTAGACTGCAAATCAGCGGGTTGAGTTAGAACGTTCATGGGCAACAATTGAAAGGGATATCAGTATCCAGGAAAATTGGGAAGCTAGACAGAGACGATTAAGAAACCAGCCATAGCCCTTCTTCATATGACCGACCTTTCTACCCTTAACTCTCTCTACCTTTTTGGATGCATTGACAGTATACTTTAGAGCCTTAAAGTCTAAACTCAGGAACAACATAACCTTTGATCAAAATCTGAGTCAAGGTATTATACGGATTACAAGTTGAGATTATTGAGTTTATCCTCTAACCCAACCTTCTGTCAAGATAGCATATTTTCTTAGTACATAAGACATATTGAATAAAGCCCTCGTATCTTGAGTGAAGGAGACTTGGAAGAAAAGCAAGCACACTCATTCTTGAAGACAAGGCTCCAGGTTTGATTAATCAAGTTCATAAGTTTCAAGGGTACACATGACAAGTTAATGACTACCCCTTTACAGGTAACCACTATAGTTGAGATACTAGTCTTTGTAAAGTATTATACTTGATAGCATGTGAGAATATAGAAGTAAATACTTAATGTATTCATTTTCCTGATACAACTAACACCTCCTCTAGGAGAAACCTTGTGTGTTAGTTCCAGGTTTCCATGGAGGAATGTTCGATCACAACACTATAAGAGTGATGACCTCATTTCATAGTGTATCTCTTATTTTTGATCATTTATTCAGACAAGCCACGAGTGATAGCTCTAAACGAGCTACTATGATTATTATTCATTCTATTTCTTTTTCTATAATTATCAAAAGGATATTATTCTTGCTTGTTGTTTTGTTGACCTTGTTTCAGGTCACAAGTGATAACCCTGAGAAAGCTATAGTGAAGCTTGAAAAAGGAAACATATTATATGAGACATGAAGCAGACTATGTACATGACCATATACACTCATGCACCAAAGAAGATGAAGAATAAGCTATCTCTTGAGATTCATAATATCTCATATGAAGATCAACTGAAAGGAGAAGAAGGCTTMAAAAATGATYGAACATTAGAATGGGAAGAAGAKCTYRTTTGAAGCCTAACTCTGTCTTCCATATTTAGACTTGGTATGCAACATCAAGTATGCCCTGTAAGAGACGATGAATTCCTTGTAGACTCAAAAGAAATCGAGAGTAATCCTGATCTCAGAAAGTATCATATGAAGAGACAATTTYTAGGACTRTAAGACAGATGTCGTGAGAAGACTAGATCATAACTTCAGAGACTCCTAGGAGATATGAAATCTCTGGGATGATTCGCTTGTTTTAGTGATAAAGAAGGAAGCCAGTTAGAAAGACTAGGATATGAATTCTTCCATGAGAAGAGAAATTAGTATTGAATTCCAATATTGATCTATATAGATCAAACATGTTGCAGATGTAGAAAGCCTAATGTATGTCCAAAGGATTCTCCCAACAAAAAGGGAGAAGACTATGACGAGACACTTATTGAAGAAATAGTTCTAGTACTTATGAAGACAACCAGAACAACCATGATTCATATATAGTATGAGATGCAGGGGGAACAATCCCCATATTTAAAATTTGAGTGGAAGTTGGTGCAATACATCATTTGGGTCATGAAGACATGACTATGATAGAATTAACCCCATGAAAGAAGAAGAGCTATCCTCAATATCATTTATTGAGCCACTCTCAGTTTCAGATGAAACTTTTGTCATGATAAAATAAGGGGAGTTACTCTCAGATTTTAGCAGCCACAGTGAGAATGAAGCAGTCATTCTCAGCCTCAGAGAAATTGCAGGTGTAGAATCCCAGATTCTAGAAGGAACAATTGTAGAGAGAGTAGAGGACATACTCCTAGACAGTGAGACAGACAGTGCCTTACAGAAAGCACATAGAGCTAGCACATGATTATGTAGATTGATTCACAGCTGAGCAAGTGTACTATATTGGTACAATGTAATAATAAAAATTGATTTGAAGATTGAATATAGAAATAATCATGTATGTTGGTTGAAGAAGGATATGTACGTGTTGAAGCAAGATCCTAGAGCTTGATATGGCAGAATTGATAGTTTCCTGACAATATTTACAAAGATCAAAATTGATTCTAACCTCTACTTCAAGGTTATGAATGAGGAGTCATTGATATTGTTACTGTATGACTTATTCTTAACTAGAGAAGAAAAGCTCATCAACAAGAGTAGCAAGAGGTTCTCTACAGAATTTGAGATGAAATACCTTGTCCTAATGATTTATTTCTTAGGTCTTGAGGTATGGCAGAGCCCAAAGAGAATCTTCGTTAACCAAAGGAAGTATGCAGTCGAAATGCTTAAGATATTTGAAATATTGAAGTGCAAGTCCATGAATACACCCATGGAAGAAAAGTTGAAGCTATTGGTTGACACTTCATCATAATTGATTGATACCATGCTGTATAGATAGATCATTGGATCGTTGATGTACATGACGAACACTAGACCAGATATCTATTTTTCCATGAACACTTTGAATTAGTTTCTGGTAGAACCCATAAATGTTCACCTAGTTGTTGCAAAACATGTGATGAGGTACCTTAAAGGTACATTAGATTGTGGTCTCAGTTATGATGGAGATCGTGATTTCACATTAAGTGGGTACACTGATTCATATTGGGCTAGAAGTATCTCTAACATGAAGAGAACTTCAGGATGTTGTTTCAGTTTGGGATCAACCATGATCTCATCACAGAGAAGGAAGAAATCCATCATTTCTCTCAGTACAACAGAAGCAAAATACATTTTTGTGTGTTCTACCAACTGCGAAGCTATATGGCTTCGAAATTTGTTGATTGGTCTATTCAACCTAGATATGGAAGTAACCATGATCCTATGTGACAACCAGAGATGCATAAAGATGACATAGAAGCCTGTATTTCATGACAAGTCAAAGCACATAGAGATCCGATATCATTACATCTGTGACATAGTGCAGAGAGGAGACATAAATCTCCAATATGTTAGCACGGATGAATAGGTTGCTGATGTGTTGACCAAGCCTCTATCTCATGTAAAGTTTGAGCACTTTCAAGATAAGCTTGGTATAGTCTAAAAGGACCTCCCTCGAAAGGGGGAGTATTGTTGTGTTGAGATACGCCAACCTAGTATTGTGCTTCCATCTTAATTGTTGTGACGTAAAGCCAGTCTAGTACTGTGCTTCCAACTTAATTGTTGTGTTGAGATACGCTAGCCTAGTAATGTTCTTCTAGCTTAATTATTGTGACATAAAGTCAATCTAGTACTGTGCTTCCATATTATTTGTTGTATTGAGATATGCCAACCTAGTACTGTGCTTCCAGCTTAATTGTTTTGATGTAAATCCAGTCTAGTACTGTGCTTCCATCTCAATTGTTGTATTGTGATTCCATCTTAACTGTTGTGTTGTGATTCAAGCTTAATTGTTGTGTTGTGTTTCTAGCTTAATTGTTGTGTTGTGATTCTAGCTTAATTGTTGTGTAGTGTGCTAGCCTTGTGCTGTGATGATGAGTCAGCCTCGTGTTGTGATGATGTGCCAGCCTCATGTTGCGATGATGTGTTGCCAGCTTAAGTGTTTTGATGCTAGCCCCGTGCTGATGACATGCCAAACTCATGTTGTGATGATGTGCTAGCCTCGTGTTGTGATGATGTGTTTTCATCCTCGTGTTGTGTTGCCAAAATTTGTGTTGTGATATTTCTTATTTTGATGTTGTATCAACCTTGTGTTGTTATTGATGATGATGATGTATTAGTGTTATACTAATCCATGTTGATGCAGTTGATGATGATGATTCCACTTCATCTTCTTGCTGAATATGATGATGATGATGCCACTTCAACCTCTTGCTGAAGATGATGATGATGATGATGATGATGCCACTTCAGCCTTTTGTTGAAGATGATGATGATGATGCCACTTTAGCCTCTTACTGAAGGTGATGATGATGATGCCACTTCATATCCTGAGTCCTTGATAAAGATGATGATGATGATATTATTTCAGATTTAATGTTGAATATGATGATGATGACGTTACCTTAGCCTCATGCTGATGAGGATGATGATGCTACTCCAGCTCCATGCTATGTTGATGATGCTCTAGCCTCTGTGTTGTGTTGATGATGAGAAAAAATTCTGATGATTTATAGATATGCCAGTCAGTGTTCCAAGATGTTGTTGATAATGTTTTCCTCTCACTCAGCTGATGTCGTTGATTATGTTGCCCTCTCTCTCACCTGATCTTGTTGTAGAATACCATTCTTGTTAAGGGGGAGTGTTGAAATAATGTAACTGCAAAGTGTATTCTAATTATTATTGATGTATTATTCATTATATCAATCCCCTTTTGTGGATTGATCATGTCAGCTATTGTAAAAGACCAAATCCCCTTTTGCGGATTGGTCAAAACATAATTGTAATAGGCAGAATAAGAAGTCATCCCCAGAATAAAATAAAGGGCCCCAGAATATATTAAAGGGCACCATAATATATATTAAAGGTGGTTAGAACCACCCAGAAGAATAAGTCAGTCCTACCAGTGAAAAGACACCTCCACACGTGCCAAATTTGTATAAATAAGGAGGCTAGTGACTCACTTAGACATACACACACTTGTTCATCCCAAAAGGCCTTCTTTTGACTTGAAGGCAGTCTTCCATACTATTAGCACTAGAAGTCACCCTCAAATTGCATAGAAGGTAAGCCCAGTACCCATCAATTTATATAGTAAATGTAAATGATTTTTAGGTGATCAAATGGAGAGGAATCAATGATAATAACGTTCTAACCTAGAAATCTAGACTAGCATGCATAAGCAATTGAGGTCTGGAATCAACTTCAGTCAGTAAGTTGGAGTAAGGGTGAATAGAGGGAATACTTTGGTGAGGATATTGTAGAGGTCTGATGTGGACATCAGGTCTTCCAACAACCTAAGGAGGAAAAACTTAAACACGAGATCCTATTGAATTCAAATCTCAAAGAAACTGAAATAAATTATAACATCACTATAACACAACATTCATCATAATACAATAATAAAAATCCATGTGAATCAGTCAATCATGAACTCTCTCAGTATCATAGGCAAATAAGATGGAGCAATAAAGGTGACTTAGATTAACCAATATGTCTCAAAAACAAATACATAACTAGAGAACCAGTTTCCTTCATAAAAAATAATTACAATAGCAGGGAGCCTAGCTCAACCATTCAACCTTAACAAAATATCAAAACTATCTATAAATACCCAACAATTCTACAACCACCGGGAGTGTGATCGGACCACTTCCTTCAAATCCTTCATTCGACGCCTTCTCTATCAGATTGTGTAGGTTTTCTCATGTCATATGCGAGCCAGGCATAGTTATGTGCTTTACAAGAAAAAATGCCCATAAGGAAGCTTCAGATCGTCAACGTGCCTTCATGGATATTCTTTGCAATTCTTTCCATTTATGGGGTGAGACGAGGTCTCAAATTCCACCCCCAATCTTCAATAACTACCTTCATTGGGATCAGGGTAGGGCCTGACACTCATGAATGTTTCCAGGCGGTGCCATACGAATTTTTTGAGTCAATCTCGATGTCTCGAGGCCAAGAAGATCTTCTTCTATGACCAATACAGATGCTTTCGATATTTGGCGTAGCTCTTCTCCATCGCTCCATATTCAATGTGACCTAGGTCTATGAGCCTATGAAATTGCATGATTGTGGGCATGACCAAGGGTGCTTTGAAATAAAATTTCTTTTGTCCCTGCAATTCACCTTGAATGGCCACGTGTCCCTTTCCAAAAACTACGGTTCCAATTGCAGCTCACCTTTGAAATTTTAAAACGTGCACACCTTCCAACCCCGTAATGGAGCGTGACCATTGATCTTTTGATTTGAGATGAGGCTTCCTAATCAATGGCCCAAATCTAGCACTTTAGATTGATGGATCATATCTTCCCTCTTCAAATCAATGACTAAGATCTGCTTCGCGAATCAGCCTTCGAAAATTTCAATTCTCAAACCACATTTCCCTCTAAGAAAAACCTCTGGAGATGAGGATTTAATGACGCATGGCATTCTGGATTTAGACAGTCAATATCCACTTCATGTCTCTAGGACTTCGAGAAAATAAAAACTCAAATTTGGCTTACATATCCATGCGCTTTTACCTGGAGCTATGGATTTGATGACATGTGGCTCTGGCTGATCAATGACTCAGATCCATTTCGGGCCTTCAAGACTTCGGACCTTCGGGATTTCTAAGAACTTCTCATTTCAAATCTCTCGAAGCTCATTTCCCCGAAGGCTTGGCTCAACTGCCACTTGTGCCCTTTAAGATCAACAACTCATATTTACTTTGGGGCCTTTTGTTCTAGCGCTATACTTCACGCAAGTTTTCACTTTCGAACATCTGTGAGTCACTAATATGGATTATTCCTAGAATATTCATCACTAAAAGATTAAAAATGTCTTTTGCTTATGCTTCAATATCGAAACAGACTGTTTAAGAAAGCTAGGCTTTGTGTTCATGGTTGTGAACTACATGATAAAGGATTTGGATGAATGGTTGCGAGTTGAGAAAATAGGGAGACCAGGGAGCACAAACAAACAAGGGAAAACAAAAAATGATTTTATCAACCGAAGGGAGAAAAAATTCAAGACTCGGCCTACGAAAAGGATAGAGACAGGGAAAAACTATAGACTTTGGTAGAAACCACAAACCCACAGGACTCTGACAAGTTCATGTGATAACATTTGGCTCCACAGGGGATGGCATGCTCCATGTGAGCTGCCAAGAACTAGTAGTTCTAGTGCCTTATCCATTGGGCTATGGATTCTAGGTCAAAAATTTCACAGAAGAAAACAGGGAAATATGTACACTACTTTACTAAAAAATGAAAACAAACACATGGGCTCCAAAAAGAGATTATTTATGTACAATCCTAGGCTAACTAATTTTTACAAAACGTTAGGTGAAAGAAAAATTCCACCATAGCCACCCATATTTCTTGGTAATATAATTCTTCTCTTTGCTGCAAATGATCCAAAAAAGGTAAGGGAATTATGAAAGTAGAACAAGAACATGATTTTGAACACCAATCATACCCCTAAGTGATGATAATATGAATAACCTTGTAGGCTTCAGTGCTTTTGGAAAGCACAACTCCATATACAACCCCACGGGGTCACAAAATTTATAATCAGGAAAGATCAATTGGTAAGAAATTACCTCCTGCACTTCCTTGTTTCTCACCCATTATTCGATGTTCTCAGAGTGTATAGGTGGTTAGAGGAATGATGCGGGTTGGTTGATCCTAGGTGATACTTGCTCATTTTCAAGTTCAAGATAGGAGATAAACTGCACCTTTAGCTCCTCCATTTCTCCTTTGTCTGCTCCGATAACATCTGCTAGTTGAGAGAAATAATTATCTTCATGTATATCCATGGATGGATCTTTCTCTCTATCATGCTTCTCTTGGTAGGAGCTTTCACTTTCATAAGAAGATTGGAATCCTATTATTTCTGCTTATGAATACTCTTCAGGTGTAGGTGAGCGCAAAACTCTTTTATCTTTCAAAGAGAAAAGAGAAATATCTTGATTCTTTTCTTCAACCATTTCCTCTTTTAAATATGAGACAATAGGTGTACTAGGGATGGAAAATAATGCATCCATAGTTATGCCATCATCAGCGCTATCATCAATCATATCTGGAAGGACTTCTTCTTGGGAAATAGAGAGAGAAAACTTTTCATTTGTATTTGAAAAATACTCACTTTCTCTCTCGATCATATCTTCACCAGACTCATCACACGAGGAACACTCTATCATCTGCAGAATGTGGAGTGCAAACCTCTTACAATAGTCATCAAAAATACGATGAGCTGGGTAAATGTTCCCATAATACAAATTAATAGCATCGTGAAAATACTTCAAAGAATGGATACTAGAAGAAGGGAGAGATAGACACCATCCAAGAGCATCTTCTTCTAAAGAAAAACTAAACATATTGATCTAGACATCCTCATGAAATAAGCCATGTTCAAGCATTCATACATGAAATTTTAGTAAGTTCTCACTGGGATGGTCATGCTTGCTTCCTCTGAATCTCGGAAAAAAATCATCCCATTTGTTTATAGTCGGCACTGGATGTGGATAAACAGATATGGATGAGAAATTGAAAGGGGAAAAACTCTGAGCCAAGATAGCTGAGAGATGTGACTCCTCCTTTTCTCCTTCATGGCTCTCCCCAGGATTAGTTTCACAATCACTATAAAAAATAACCATGGAAAATCTCTTCTCTTCATCATCTTCGCTGGGATATCCGTCAAAAGTTGTTTGTTCTTGGTCAGTATCCGACATCACTTCTTCATCATAAGCAGGGCTACCAAGAACATTTGTTTCGAGGACCAAAATATCCTCTGCATTTTCTTCATAAGAGAAGAAAGCAAAATGTGCCTCCAATCCCTCTATTCTCGTAGAAAAAGATTTTACCAGCTCCATCAACTCTTCTGAGGTATATCCTTCATTCTCACAGCTTTCGCAAGAATGAACTATGTCCTGAACACCATCTCTATATTCCTCACAACAACTATGACGAATTAACTCAGAGGAATAAAACTTTTGACATTGAGTATTAAAATCTACATGAAACTCTCTCAGGGAGGAGATGCTAGCAGAGGGAAAGGATCGATACCACTCATGAGCATCCACGTCTAATGTGAACATGAACATCTTCATTAATACATCCTCATGATGTATCTCCCACTGATGCATGAGTTCATGAAACTCACGGAGATTCTCGGAAGGGTTGTCATCTCTTTGTTCTCTAAATATGGGAAAAAAATCAACCCACTAATCCACAATAGGAACAAAATTTGGAAAACCAAGAACAACAGAGAAATTAAAAGGAGCAAACCTCTGAGCCAATATTTTGTCCATTTCAAGCCAGTGAAGTCGTAGATCGATTTCAGAATAATGGAGTCACCATTGTATTCTTTAATTGTGGAGTCGTCGGGTGAATGATATGCAGTCTAAATGTGTCTGGTCTTTGTTCACCATCAAATACCAGATCTGATCGTTATCGTTCTCCCAAGGAACTTTTCAATCTGAGAAAGCATATAAAAGCCTTCTTCGAGAAAGATTTCCTTTCTAGATAATCTTCTTTGGGTCAACTTTAGGTGTTTCTAGAGGTATCTCTAGAGTAGACATTGTGTTTCTGCCTTTCAGAGCCACAACTGAAACAGTGGAGTCGCCAGGTGCAAGTTGCAATCTTCAATGGTTCTGATATTTGATGCACCTTCAGAATCAAAAGTTCTTTGTCATTCTATCCTAGGGAAATGTCTTCAATTCGTTCCCTGGAAACGACGCCAAAAATGTTATCACTGGAAGTCACCCTCAAATTTCATAGAAGGTAAGACTAGTACCCATCAGTTTATACAGTAAATATAAATGAGTTTTAGGTGATAAAATGGAAAGGACTCAATGACAATAACGTTCTATCTCAAAAATCTGGACTAGCATGCAATAGCAATTGAGGTATGGAATCAACTTTAGTAAGTAAGTTGGAGTAAGGGTGAATAGAGGGAATACTTTGGTGAGGAGAGTGTAGAGGTCTGTTATGTACATCAGGTATTCCAGCAGCCTAAGGAGGAAAAAATTAAACGCAAGATCCTCTTGAATTCAAATCTCAAAGAAATTGAAAGAAATTATACCAACACTATAACACAACATTCATCATAATATAGTCATAACAATCCATGTGAATCAATCGATCATGAAATCTCTTAGTATCAAATGAAAACAAGATGGAGAAAGAAAGATGAATTATATTAACCAAGATGTCTCAAAAACAAATACATAACCAGAAAACTAGTTTCCTTCATAAAAAAAATTTACAATAGCAGGGAGCCTAGCTCAACCATTCGACCTTAACAAAATATCAAAATTGTCTATAAATACCCATAAATGCTGCAACCACCAGGAGTGTGATCGGAACACTGGCTTCAAATCCTTTAGTCGGCACCTTCTCTGTCAAATTGTGCATTTTTTCACATGTCAAACACAAGCCAAGCGTAGTTATATGCTTTACAGGAAAAATTTCCCATAAGGAAGCTTTGGATCGTTAGTGTGCCTTCATGGCTGTGCTCTGCAACAATTTCCATTTATGGGGTGAGATGAGGTCTCAGCTAACACCCCCAATATTCAATAACTACCTTCATTGGGATCAGGAAAGGGCCTGACACTCGTGAATGTTTCCAGGCGGTGCCATACAATTTTTTCGAGTCAATCCCGATGTATCGAGGCCAAGCAGATCTTCTTCTATGACCAATACAGATGCTTTTGGTATTTGGCGCAGCTCCTCTCCATCACTCCATATTCAATGTGACCTAAGGCCATGACCTTATGCAATTTCACAATTGTGAGCGCGACCAAGGGTGTTTTGAAAGCAACCCTCTTTTTTCCCTGCAATTCACCATGAACCACCACGTGTCCCTTTCCAAAAACCAAGGTTCTGATTGCAACCCGTCTTTAAAATTTTAAAATGTGTGCACCTTCTGACCCTGCAATGGAGCATGACCATTGATATTTTGATCTAATATGAGGATTCTTGATCAACAACCCAACTCTGGTGCTTTAGATCGACAGATCGGATCTTCCCTCTTTGAATCAATGACTGATATCTGCTTCGCGAATCGGCCTTCGGGAATTTCAATTCTCAAGCCACATTTCCCTCTAAGAAAAACCTCTGAAGCTGAGGATCTGATGACGCATGACATTCTATATTTGGATGACCGAGATCCACTTTGGGTGTCTGGGACTTCAGGAAAATCAAAACTCAAATCTGGCTTACTTCTCCATGCGCTTTTACCCGGAGTTGTGGATCTGATGACATGTGGCTCTGGATGATCAATGACGCAGATCTATTTTGGGCCTTTGGGACTTTGGCCCTTCAATATTTATAATCACTTCTCATTTAAAATATCCTGAAGATCATTTCCCCAAAGGCTTGGCTCAACTACCACCTGTCCCCTTTAATATCAATGACTCATATTCACTTCGGGGCCTTTTTTTCTGGTGGTATACTTCACGCAAGTTTTCACTCCCGAACGTCCATGAGCCGTTGATCTAGACTGTTCCCTGAATCTTCATCGTTGAAAGATTAAAACTGTCTTTTGCTTATGCTTCAATATAGAAATAGATTGTTTCAGAAAGATGCACTTTGTGTTCATGGTTGCGACCTGCATGATGAAGGATTTGGATGACTGGCTGTGAGCTGAGAAAACAGGGATACCAGGGCGCACAAATGAACAAGGAAAAATAAAAAATGATTTTATCGGCTGAAGGGGAAAAAACTTCAAGACTCAGCCTGCGAAAAGGATAGAGATAGGGAAAAACTA